>JASCZI010181762.1:5199-16749 GCA_036250425.1 Stylosanthes scabra
GAGCTCCGATTGAGCACAGTTTGCGGCTACGCGAAGCTCTCGACGTCCTCTTCACATCCATCCTACATGCAACAAGTGGGTATTTCGTTCTCCATCTCATTTCTAGCTTTTAGTGTTCTGCTCGAAAATTTGGTTTAACCACCATGCATGTTTTCGAGTTTTATGATTTAGGTAATGATCATGCATGCTTTTGAGAATGGTAATCGAAGCCCATGAGCTGAGATATTCCCGGTGAGACGATTCCAACCCAAACTCTTTGTTTTAGTTAGAATCCATAGTGATCTAGTTGTGTTTTGGTGTTTGTGTGCTTGATTTTTGTGTGTAGATGTTGATTTTTTGAGGAATGGAGGTTAGATGTGGCCAATTGAGGTCAAGAACATAGGATGTGTGTGCTTTGATGCTCGATGGCGCGACGAGAATCGCGTGTATGCATTGAGCTTGGCGTCCAGGTACGGATTTTGATTCAAGTCTACACTATTTAATCTAGTATAATTACCTAGGTTAATTGGACCTAGATATATTGATATAGGATTGAATGAATTGAGAAATACGACAGTAGAAAAATGTTTGTATGTGCTAGGTGACTATGTGAATGATTGTTAATGATATATGAATAACAATGCATGATGATGTTGGTTGTGATTGAGGCCTCGTGCCTACCATTGTTTTTGAGAAACCTTAGGGTATGCATGAGATGAGAATTACTTGAGGAATGAGATGATTGAGCAAGAGGCTTGAGAGAACTAATAATGATAGAGAATGGAATGTGGGAAGGAATTTATTATGGATGAAATGGTTTTGAAAATGAGGATTTCAGAAGGGGTATGTTTTGATACAAATTGGTTTTAAAAGGGATAGGTTTTGGTTGTGGGGCAAATGAGTTTTTGAAAAGTTGATTTCAGGAATGAAGATTTTAGGCCACGGTGAATCGATTCGGGTGGTTATCGAGCCGATTCACTGGGCCATTTTTGGAAGAAAAACACGAGTTTTATGAATATCGAATCGACTCTCAAGAAGTGTGAATCGATTCGTATTTACCCAGAAACCAAAACTTGCCATCCTAAATCGATTCGTGATTAGTGGAGTCGACTCGATCATCGTGGACTTTTGAAAAATAGCTTTTAACTTCAGTCGAGTCGAGTCGGCGTGGTGTCGAACCGATTTATTTTTCACAGTGAGTAAAGGATTTCAAAAGTGACCTTTGAATCGGTTCGATGACACCCCGAGTCGACTCGGTCATCAAAACATTCAGCAACATGCCACTTCAAGTCGATTCGACCGAACGCTGAATCGATTCGTTAGCACTGAAGTTTAAAATTTAACGTTTGAGGATCCCTCCGAATCGACTCTACCCCTTCTGAATCGATTCTATCTTGTTGCGAAATGGTATTTCAAGAGTTTGACCGATAATGTTCAGTGGTTACATCTCATGCATAGTATATCCTTGTTTTATAAAATTTATACCGTGAGCCTAGGTGTTAGAGGGGTCAAGAGGACTAGATGCTCAGCCTACGGCAGCAGTGGACCATTGGGAGTAGTAAGCGTCTGTGGGGTCTTTGTTTCCACGTGGGACATTGGCTAACGTCGCGGCTTATGGTAGTGAGAAGGGGGGCTTAATTGCCGACGGCCCGGCTACCAACTTAGGTTATAGTCAAATGAAAAGAGAAAGGAACCCCCAATTATTATGATTATGAGATGAGATGAAAGATCGTAAACGATCGGGGCCGGATGATTGGTCCTCGGGGAAGTACGAACGATGGTTGTCCGGTACTAGTACTGGACCGGTCAGGAATGGCTATTATAACCGACCGGGTGAGCTCACCGTAGCCTGCAGGAATAGGCATGCATCATGTGTATTTGTTTGACATTGTTTGGGTGTGCCTACTTGCATATTATCTGCTAATTTCTTGTATTGCTTGCTTGTAGTGAATGTTTGTGTGTTTGCTTGATTGTCTGATGGATTGTTGAAGATTGGGATTAGGGAATGTATGACCTAGGATGCGAGAGGGAAGGATGAAATAACTAGTAGTGTTGTATTGCTAGGTTAATAGGTATAACTAACTCACATGGCTAAAGGAGGGATAATAGGAAGGCCTTGCGTGGTCCTACTAGAATGAATAATGTAGGTTTGGCGCTTTATCCGTACTGAGAATCCATGGGTTGGGGATTCTCATTCCGTATATTATCAGGCTTTTCAGGTACAGGTTCAAGCTTGGAAAGTTGGCGAAGCATTCCTTCGGATTCTTCGAGTCTAGTATCTGCGCGAGTTCAAGTCTTCCGCTGTGGTTGTGTGGAGAACTAGGTGTGTTTGTATAGAGTGTATATATAAGGGTCTGTAACTCATAGTCGAATCTAAGCTTCGCAGGTTCTGTTGTAAAGAGCAGAACCATTTGATTAAGTATATGTATATTTATATTTTGAATATAAACTGTAACGGTTTTTAAAAAGTAGTGATATTTACCAGTCGTCGGACATCCGTAATACTTCGATATTGGTCAAAGATGCCCGGGCGTGGTTGACTAATATTGAGGTGTTACATTTTTGGTATCAGAGCAGTTCTTTCCTTTTGAGCCTGAGGAATGGAACTGTTATGCTTCGATGCATACTCTGAACCAAAGAATCATGCTTGGGATCTCGCTCAATGCAGTGATCCGAGTCAGTAAGCATGATGCTCTATTGTTTGTTCTGTTTTGATTTTCCCTATTTTGAAACTTGTTGTCGTGCTTTGAGATTGAGTCTGATCAACTCTGATGTCGAAGCTGAATCCTTTTGAAACAACGGGAAATCTAACGAACGAAAATGGATTTGTAAGAGTCAATGGTTATGTCTAGATTGTTTAAGAAGTTTTGAAGGATATTGTCCTCCTAGGATGTTTGAAAATTGTTTTGAAAGTGGTGTATTGTCTTTCGTTCAAATTCCGGTCCTCGTGCCATAAGTTTCCTTCTTCTGAAATTACGATTAGGAGTCTAGAAATTTGAGAAGCCTAGTGGAAACGATGAACACGAAGGGTTTATGGCCAACCCGATATGATAGAAAAGATGCAACCGTGAGAATACGCATTGCGGTGTAGGTAATAAAACATAGATGGAAAGTTACGTACGATTTCGAGGCGAGAGAATACTCGAGTAAGAGGAGGTCTAAACGGTCGAGTGACGATGGTAGAACGAATAAGCGTAGAAGAGAACTGTAAACCTGAAAACGAGGAAAATGAGAGAGAGACGAGGCGTAATAAGATGCATAGGTTCTCTAGTACAAATCTTAGAAAACACGATGATGTCAACGAAGAGGTGATAAACCGGAAGATAGAGGGCGAGAGGAGCGTAAGCTTAAAAGCAATGTACGTGAAGACGACATGATGCCGTAGGGTGTGTAGGAGTCCAAAACATACACGTAGTATTGACACAAAAAGTTTTGGAAAACATAACGTAGAGGTTAGAGGGTTACAAACCACGAAAAGAGGAACATGAAACTGAGTACTCTAAACTGACGCCGCTAGTGGCCAAACTTGGCACGGCGTGCTATCATGATATCCCTGATTGCTCAATCATGGGATGCGAATAAATGATAGAGATTTGAATACGTTAAGAACCGGGGAGATATAGAGAAAACTCGATGGGGACGGTGAGTGCACAATCGTTACTAAGTTATAAAGAGAGGTTGAACTACAGTTAGAATAGACTAGTGAACCTTAGGAACCACGAAGTAGCAGAAGAGCCTAAGATGATTCCACTATGGGACTCACTCTCACTTCAGAACAATATTTAAACACTAGGATGATTGTGACTACTAGGTTTGATTTAAGAAACGAAAGGAAATGAGGATTTGAGGTCATGAAGTTACCTATTTCATGAAAGTTTGACCCTATGCAAATTTTTCAAAATGATTCGTAAATTTGAAAAACTAGCTGCTTTCACTACAAATTTATTCAAAAAGATTTCTATGTCTATTTTAAATCCGTGAGATTTGGTTTTGTAAATTAATTACTATGGATTTGGTTATGGACGGATGTAAACAATTTCATAGCAAAAGAATTTCACAAACCTACACTCTTTTGAAAGTTTTATGTTTTCAAATAAGACGTGAAATGTCTGAAAAGATTAGGTTGGCTGTGGAGTTAATCATTGTTCCCTTATTTTAAAAGTGGGTTTATCCCTTATTATGCAGCCATTTTCAAGGTGCATAAGTAGCTCCACAACTAACCCGATTCTTCGTTTAAGAACCGAACAAACCGGGGAATTTTGTATCCCGAAAGTGTTTCTTTTTAAAAAGGGTTAATTAAGTTTAAAGAGTGTGGTATTACAAAACATTTTTGAAGGAACTCATTTCCTAACTATATGATGTTTTAAACAAAATTATAAATTTTACAATGATAGATCTTCACGAGGAAAAGTTTTATATATCACACGTTAATGAACCCCTAGTTAATGTCACAACACCCTGAAGTAGTTGAACTTTTCATAAAATGTTGATGCAAATGAGACGTTGATCTCTTGATGATTTTAGAGTGTGAAGAGAAAGGAGTAAACATAGAGTTTCAAATAAAGCAAGTAAGTATTGGAAGGGAAAGAACCAATAGAGTAGAAGGTTTGGAATGTGATGGTGACGGAGTCTCATGAGCGGCACTAACACGCTTGTGAGCTTGCGTCTGGCAACCCATCTGAACAACGGGAATGAAGATAGAAGTAAAGGGTGAGAGGGTGTGATGGAGGAAGAGAGAAGGATGTGGATGATGGTGGTATAAGGAAGTATGAGAATGAAAGATGACATAATTAAGAGTGAAGGATGGAGAAATTGTAAAGAGTGAGGAAAGATAAGAGTTTGACAAGAGATAGTAAGCGAGAGATGAAGGAATGTGAGTGAAAGAATTGAAGATGAAAGATTTTGGAAATTGGCAAGAAAGAGTGTTGGAAGAGAAAAGAGAAGATGAGATATTTGAGAGAAATGAGGAAATGAGGGTGAAATACGAGTTTATAACTCGATTCTGACGCTATCAAATCGATTCGAATCGTCTCGGAATCGATTTGCATGCTCCAAAGCTGCGTTAAACTAACATTGAGAATCGACTCGCATCAGCGGCGAATCGATTTGAAATATCACAGAGAGCGAAGTTTTGAAACAAAACCAATTTGAATCGATTCTGACTATGTCGGAGTCGGTTCGCACCCGATGAAAATTAAAGAGAGAAAACTCTAAGTGTCACGAATCGACTTGGAGCATTTCCGAATCGATTCATAATTGGACAGAGATGAAAATAGCAAACACAACTTAATTCGAATCGATTCTTTCAGTGTAGAATCGACTCGTTCATAACTCAAGTATATTTGGGTGGCAACCATCCACCAGAATCGATTCTAAAAGGAACAGAATCGATCTGAGATAGCCTAATGGTAATAATTAATTGCCTACTGATGCAGAATCAAACCCTTAATGAGTGTAAGATAAATGGAGAGTATGAGGGGCGTTGGGAAAGACCTAACGTGACCTTGTCTCTCTACAAACATGAGCGACAACGAATCCAAACTTTGAGGCGCACCAACGAATGGTGAGCTGAGTTACAACGACGACCGGAAACCCGTAAACCAGTAAACTTTGAACAAAGATACGATGATTGAGACCGTGGGTGTTCTCATCGCAATGCCATATCGAACCTTAGGGACTTGATGGGAGATTCAGAAGAATAACCTTACGCCTAATGAGATTATAAAGTACTCATGGCGAACCACATAAAAACCATAAGTATACGATTAGGGAGCGAAATTTAAACGAGATTGGCCAAGCGACTTTATCTAAGTGAGTGATGTGAGAAGACGTTCTTGGAAGGCAAACCAAATAACGATGGAGTTGGAATTTCGAGGGCGAAATTCTAAATAAGGTGGGTGGAATGTAGACCCCCGACCATCGATTAACCAAAACCACGCGATTAATTGATTATCGCATCGATTAAATGCTATAATTACGTTAGGAGCTGTAACCTAAATAATCGTGCAAACCTTGAAATATGGGAATTTCGCTGAGATATTCGGACTCAGTGGATTTTTCCAAGCGGAAAGGAGTACTCAGCCAATTTGGGCTGCGCCGAAACCCGAACAGTAAATTTAATTAACGGTACCGGCTTAACGTCGACGTGAGTAAAATAAATAAAATGTTAGCACATGAAAATGATCACAAAAATATTTAGGACACGAACACAAACACGAACACCTTCGTTAAAAGTTTGGCCCGAAACGGACCAAACCGTGAAATTACATTTTCGCCACTCATTAAGTGGCTATAAAAAGGAAGGAGGCAAACAATTCAGCCCACTTCCCTTCACTTTGCACGCTGCAAAGAAAGAAAAATAGAGAGAGTTGGTAAGAGTTGCTCAAGAATTGCAACTCTTACACCCCGCGCCAACTTCCGGACGCGATAACTTTTGATCCAGAGCTCCGATTGACGCATACTTTGCGGCAACGCGAAGCTCTCGACGTCCTCTTCACATCCATCCTACATGCAACAAGTGGGTATTTCGTTCTCCATCTCATTTCTAGCTTTTAGTGTTCTGCTCGAAAATTTGGTTTAACCACCATGCATGTTTTCGAGTTTTATGATTTAGGTGATGATCATGCATGCTTTTGAGAATGGTAATCGAAGCCCATGAGCTGAGATATTCCCGGTGAGACAATTCCAACCCAAACTCTTGGTTTTAGTTAGAATGCATAGTGATCTAGTTGTGTTTTGGTGTTTGTGTGCTTGATTTTTGTGTGTAGATGTTGATTTTTTGAGGAATGGAGGTTAGATGTGGCCAATTGAGGTCAAGAACATAGGATGTGTGTGCTTTGATGCTCGATGGCGCGACGAGAATCGCGTGTATGCATTGAGCTTGACGTCCAGGTACAGATTTTGATTCAAGTCTACACTATTTAATCTAGTATAATTACCTAGGTTAGTTGGACCTAGATATATTGATATAGGATTGAATGAATTGAGAAATACGACAGTAAAAAAAGGTTGTATGTGCTAGGTGACTATGTGAATGATTGTTAATGATATATGAATAACAATGCATGATGATGTTGGTTGTGATTGAGGCCTCGTGCCTACCATTGTTTTTGAGAAACCTAAGGGTATGCATGAGATGGGAATTACTTGTGGAATTAGATGATTGAGCAAGAGGCTCGAGAGAACTGATAATGATAGAGAATGGAATGTGGGAAGGAATTTATTATGGATGAAATGGTTTTGAAAATGAGGATTTCAGAAGGGGTATGTTTTGATACAAATTGGTTTTAAAAGGGATAGGTTTTGGTTGTGGGGCAAATGAGCTTTTGAAAAGTTGATTTCAGGAATGAAGATTTTAGGCCACGGTGAATCGATTCGGGTGGTTATCAAGCCGATTCACTGGGCCATTTTTGGAAGAAAAACACGAGTTTTATGAATATCGAATCGACTCTCAAGAAGTGTGAATCGATTCGTATTTACCCAGAAACCAAAACTTGCCATCCTAAATCGATTCGTGATTAGTGGAGTCGACTCGATCATCGTGGACTTTTGAAAAATAGCTTTTAACTTCAGTCGAGTCGAGTCGGCGTGGTGTCGAACCGATTTATTTTTCACAGTGAGTAAAGGATTTCAAAAGTGACCTTTGAATCGGTTCGATGACACCCCGAGTCGACTCGGTCATCAAAACATTCAGCAACATGCCACTTCAAGTCGATTCGACCGAACGCTGAATCGATTCGTTAGCACTGAAGTTTAAAATTTAACATTTGAGGATCCCTCCGAATCGACTCTACCCCTTCTGAATCGATTCTATCTTGTTGCGAAATGGTATTTCAAGAGTTTGACCGATAATGTTCAGTGGTTACATCTCATGCATAGTATATCCTTGTTTTATAAAATTTATACCGTGAGCCTAGGTGTTAGAGGGGTCAAGAGGACTAGATGCTCAGCCTACGGCAACAGCGGACCATCGGGAGTAGTAAGCGTCTGTGGGGCCTTTGTTTCCACGTGGGACATTGGCTAACGTCGCGGCTTACGGTAGTGACAAGGGGGGCTTAATTGCCGACGGCCCGACTACCAACTTAGGTTATAGTCAAATGAAAAGAGAAAGGAACCCCCATTTATTATGATTATGAGATGAGATGAAAGATCGTAAACGATCGGGGCCGGATGATTGGTCCTCAGGGAAGTCCGAACGATGGTTGTCCGGCGCTAGTACTGGACCGGTCGGGAATGGCTATTATAATCGACCGGGTGAGCTCACCGTAGCCTGCAGGAATAGGCATGCATCATGTGCATTTGTTTGACATTGCTTGGGTGTGCCTACTTGCATATTATCTGCTAATTTCTTGTATTGCTTGCTTGTAGTGAATGTTTGTATGTTTGCTTGATTGTCTGATGGATTGTTGAAGATTGGGATTAGGGAATGTATGACCTAGGATGCGAGAGGGAATGATGAAATAACTGGTAGTGTTGTATTGCTAGGTTAATAGGTATAACTAACTCACATGGCTAAAGGAGGGATAATAGGAAGGCCTTGCGTGGTCCTACTAGAATGAATAATGTAGGTTTTGCGCTTTATCCGTACTGAGAATCCATGGGTTGGGGATTCTCATTCTGTATATTATCAGGCTTTTCAGGTACAAGTTCAAGCTTGAAAAGTTGGCGAAACATTCCTTCGGATTCTTCGAGTCTAGTATCTCCGCGAATTCAAGTCTTCCGCTGTGGTTGTGTGGAGAACTAGGTGTGTTTGTATAGAGTGTATATATAAAGGTCAGTAATTCATAGTCGAACCTAAGCTTCGCAGGTTCTGTTGTAAAGAGCGGAACCATTTGATTAAGTATATGTATATTTATATTTTGAAGTAACCAGATTATGTGTGATGGTCATGGGCTCTATTTTGAATATAAACTGTAACGGTTTTTAAAAAGTAGTGATATTTATCAGTCGTCGGACGTCCGTAATACTTCGATATTGGTCAAAGATGCCCGGGTGTGGTTGACTAATATTGGGGTGTTACAATAAATCAGTCAATAAATCATACCTAAAAGGAGAACATCCAAAACGTTTAAAACAGAATGTCTTATATCATATAATAAAGAACTTCTAAAAATCAAATATAATATAACTTCATTGATATTTTTTAAAACAGAATATTTGAAACCTAAAAAAATAGAACATGTAATTTGAATTGTTGGCTAATAATATTGGGTGAATATTTATTAGTTACCCAGCATTACTCATTTCTTATAGTGTAATAATATTATAATTATATAAAGTTTTTTGTTCTAATAATAACAATCTTATTAATTCAAAATCTCGTTTAAGTTGTGTTATAATTTAATAAAATATACAAAAAATAATTTTGCATACATTAGTGCCTATTTTTAAAATTTGATTTGATCCAGACCAATTAAATGCTTAATTTATTTAAAAATTTAAACAATATTAATTAAATTTATTCACCTGTAAAACTATGGCACTACAAGACTGATGAACAGATAATAGCAGTTCTGTAGCTTACTAGCAGCGGTGATTCTTGAAACGTTGTATTATTGTATGTGTGCTAGAAATACTCCTATAAATACTCATACAGCCTAAGAAGAATACAATCTCCTAATTTTGTGAGGTCATTACTTAACGTCAAACCCCGCCATAATATTTTATCGTCCAAATACATAAAAAAAAGTTTTAAGAGAATTTATCCTTTCTTTCTTTTTTTTCTTTTTCTTTTTTTTTTGGTTGAGTTATAAAGTAGGCAGTGGTGAGGTATAGTAGTGAGACAATAGAAACTGGGGGGGAATCACATAAAAAAAGGTATTTGTCTGCATCCAATAGCTTATTGACAAGCTACACACTAAATGCTTGGGTTGGTTATTGATAGTAGGATAAAAAAAGCTGGAGCTCAAACTTTAGTGCAACGACCACTCAATTTGACATTAAACATACCACTCTTTGATCATGGGATTATAAAGTCTATATGCTTATCTGAAAATGACACACCAAAGGGTTTCCATGAAAATGCCATGCATTTAATTGGAGTTTATTCTTATAGATCAAAAGGTATCTTTACCCTCAACCCACTTATTAATCCGATCCGCTCATCACATGAATTATTAATATTGGTGGATATGAAGATTTTAAAATAGTCTTTTAAATTAAATTATTAAATTTTAATATATTATAAAAGTGTTATTTTTTTTAAAATGTTGCTATTTATAAAAAAAGTGACATTAAAAATCAAATTTTAATGAAAAGATGATCTTTGTATCTTTGTATAAGTAGTTGCCATTAATATTAGACAGAGTCATGCCTTCTTTGATTACGTAGAAGTAATCCTTTCTTTGATTGCATAGATATAGATGTTGGCATATGCCTGTTGCCTTGCCTTTAAATCGTCGCTATTTGGGTAATCATGTTTCCACGGTTTTTCAATGTGCAAATATTTATGGTATGTCTACGCTTTTTTAAAAGGTGGCATAAGTCAAGATGTGGCGTTGTTTTTGCAGCGTGCTGATGTGGTATGCTTTTTCCATGCTTTTGAATCGTAACGCCACGGCAGGATATAGCCATGCTTCTGTAGTATGTCAATATTACACGCTATTGCCTCACTTTTTTCAATGTGCTCAGTTAGAGTGCGTTTATGAGAGAGACTGAGACTAGGAAGTTAAGATTGGAGGACTGAGACTGAGAGACTGAGACTGAAATAGGTTTCTATGTTGTGTTTGATTTAAAATTAATTAGAGATAGAGACTGAGAGATAGATATTAAACTAAGTTGATGGAGCAGAAATAAAGATTAGTATTGGAAACTATAATGTTGATTGATGGTATTTGAGTAAAAAAGTACTATTAAAGTTTCAGTACCAGTCTCTCTAATTTGAAGGTACTAAAAATATTAGAATTCTGAGACTGAGACTGAAATTTTAGTTCCAGTCTCTATCCACCAAACACAATAATAAGTCTTAGTCTCTCAGTACTCAAAACCAAATACACCCTTAAGGTTTTGCCTTCCCTTTTATACGTATATTTCATAAGATTATTTTAAATATTCCAAATAGAAAACCACCTTCTAGTATTTGAATCGTAATTTGAACATTTTTCTTATCGCAAAAACAAGTTGTACAATAACTAGAGCAATTCAATATAAGAGATAATGATTAGTATAAAACGATGTATGTATACCTAATAAATATATACCTACGTCTAGATTGGATATACCCCCACCAACTTAAAGAGACATTCCTTTTTATTCGGTCTATGAGATATGAAGAAACTCAAATTAAAGAACTCACCAAACTAGAACCTTAGATATCACTGCTTTAAGCCTTCTCAAGCTAAGTCTTGACTCATATTAGATATACGGTGATACTACATGTACCATTGTACACATCCGTATACACCATTTAGCAACAAAGAAAAATATAAACGTTAGCACGGAAAAATATAAATTTTTGTACTAATGTTCATATTTTTCCATATTGCTGAATGATGTATACATGTGTGTACAATAGTAAGGATATATATATATATATATATATATATATATATATATATATATATATATATATAT
>JASCZI010181764.1:909-27404 GCA_036250425.1 Stylosanthes scabra
TGGGCTCTGCAGTCCCGAGATACGTATCTCGGGCTCTGCAGACCCGAGATACGGTTGGTTTTTTAATCCGTGTCTTATCTCGGGCTCTGCAAGCCCGAGATACGTGTAAACCTCATCTCGAGGTTGCAGAGCCCGAGATACGGGGTGTATGCCTAAATTGGTAAATACCTCCCAGCGGACCTATTTCGGTAAAATTTATATTTTTTTTATTTAAAAAAATAAAAAATCCTAAAAATAAGGTACATGTTAAATTAATAATATATTGATAAAAAGTGTGGCTTCCAAATTTTTTTTAATTTTTTTCTAATCTTTTATTTTTATTATTAAAATGACAAAAAAATGTGCAATATGGGTGTAGCGCCTTGGTGTGATGCTATAACGCATATCACTTTGAGTTTCCTTTTTTCTTTGTGGGCTTACCGTAGCAGCGTTGACAAAAGGAGGTGGCAAACAAAATATGATAATAAATAAATAATCTTGTCATTAGAGATATTCCATTTGTTTCCATTGACCGGGAGGTCTAAAGGTTTTAATGAGACCCTAAGTTTCAAAAATCTGATATGTACAAAGTCTTACTTACGGCATTACGGTCCAACCCACCACTTACGGTTCCACGAAACCAATTCAGCCCATCCTTTACGGTTCTATTTCCTCATTTTACCTCTTTGACATTACGAAATGAACTCGGATTCAAAAGTAACGACGATAAATTGCGAAATCGGGAACTGATCACTCCCCTCGCAAGTTAAAAAGCAAAAACGACTAAGATAAATAACTTAGACAAATTCTAATATCGCTCTCCAGAAGGGGCAGCAACCCAATTTGGTTCCTGAACAAATGACCAAGTCCAATCATGGAAAAACATAAATCCACGATTTGCTCTAAGGTTAAACTTATACGATTCTTTCACAAACAAATTAATCAAGCTATTAACCTAGACAACAACGGTTAAGTCCTCACTTATACCAAAGCATTCAAACGCAAAACGGCTACCAAAAGTACAAATCTTTCTCATAAAGACACTTAGCAAAAAATGTATGATTACTCCCGACCCGAAAATACGGCACGACGGGATAAAGTATCGAAAGGCAAAGTCAACAAAGAACTCGTCCCAGTCAAAGGCACGACGGGTCCTGAAAATGCTACAATTGTTTAAAGTATAACATAGAAATAATAAAATCATTCCGGAAGATCCACAATCTTCCCATCAACTATTACCTTGAAGGCCCCAAGTTGGGTGATGTCGAAATCGAGAAGCAGCAAGGAAATCTGAGCCTTCAACGCTCGCTCGGTCGCAAAGACGGAATCCTGAGCCATCCGGATTAGCTCCTCACGACCCCTCTCTGATTCTGATAAAGAAACCTCCGCCTTGTCGGCACAAGCTTTCTCATCCGAAGCCAGCTTCCGAAGACCTTGGATCTCCCGATCCGGTTCTGCTTCCCTATCTTTCCGACGCTCAACCTTCAAGTTCTTCTCTTTCTCCAAAGCCTTCAAAGTGTTGAAAATGGATCTCAATCACCTTCGCCCTCTCGGCCTTCGCCTTTTCCTTTTTCGCCTCGACCTTTTGAAGGTTCAGTGCCTTCAAATCCCCATTTAGCTTGACACTTCGGCTCTCCCATTGATCCGCCACGGTCAGGCGAGGCTCGATGGACTTCATGATAGTCGCAGCTCGAAGAGAGGCCCACTCCGCCCACCAAATGCTTTCCATCGGATCATAGTCCTTCAAAACCTCTTAGGCTCGAGGGCCCAAGAGATTGCTCTTGATGAAGCCCGAAGCATCAAAGGAACGATCCATCGGGCAGAACTCTCGAGTCACTCCCTCGAAAACCCATGTCCTCTTCGGATCAATGGAGGCGTCGTCAACTCTAGAGGAGAACGAGGAACCTCCTCACAGAGTGGGGAATATACCTCAGGAACAGCTTCCCCACCGCCTCCGACATTACTCGAGCCCCCACCTTCTGGAAAGGCTTGAGTGCCGCTAACAGAAGCCGGTTAAATGTTGGACGGAGGCATAGTGGAACCTGGAACAGGGACATTGAGCGGAGGCACGGAAGAACTCGGAACGAGAATAGAGGCAGTCGGCGTCGAAGCGGAAGGACTTGGCCGAATAAGGCGACGCAGGCATTCCAAGGTAACCTCGTTACCAGCCATTTCAACTACAAAAAATAAGGTAAAAACCCATCAATATGACAATATTAATACCACTATACATATAAAAGACAAAAAGCAAAGCGAATACAAATGCAATATATATATATATACCAATAGCCTCACGAGCCTCTGAGGGACTACCCAGAATGGATTTCGGTTTCAAGTTCCAATCAGAAAATAAATTAACCAGGATATCAGCAGTATCCTTCTGGTCAGCACTAAGCCCCTTATAAGTAACCGGGACATACTCCATGCCGGCATCCCTTCTCCAATACGGTGGAAACCGCCCTTGCCCCTCCAAACTCAACCAGAACGGGCGGTGCTCACCAAAGGGAAAAATTTTAAAGAAACGCCCATTAAAGTCGTGAAAGAAATCTTCGTACAAGCCAAATATCTTGCGGTACTTGCCAGGACGAACCAACATGTACCCTTTCTTAGTCTTACCCTCAGTATCGGGGGAGAAGAAGGTAAATAGGTACAAGAAGACTTCTGGGTCTTGGGGCAACTCCAGAAATCCGGTCACTAACTCAAAGCACCGAATTGCCGACCAAGCGTTCGGATGCAGTTGGGACGGAACGATGGAAGCTCGATTCAACAACCTCTGCTGAAAGTCGGAGAACGGCACCCTAACCCTGAACTTGGTGAACATCACCTCGTTCACCCAAAGCCAATTGGGCATGGTGGGGTTGTCCAAGTTCAGGTAACAGACCCGATCTCCAGGACGGGCGGCCTCCACCCGATACCGCCTCTCCAGGTCCCCACCTCCAAAGATAACCTCGGTGAGTTTCAACTCGTCGAGATACCCTTGAACCAGTATCGGTGGAGAGCCCAGCACTTCGCGAGTAACCCAGCAATATATGTCGTGACCTCCCGAATCGCCGCTCCTTGATTCCCTAGCAGATTCTCAGCCATTCCACAACCTAACCAAGAAGGGGAACACCACCAAATAAGGTTATTTTCCAGAAAAAACAAAGATAACAACAAAAAGTTCAAAAGGAAAACATGGCCCATGACAGCGGTGTAAAACAACCGAGAATTGCACAAAGAAAAATCACGGCGGCTGGAGCTACCAAAACCACTACCACTATGCAAAAACGATAAAAAACGAAGGAATACATAGGGAAGAGAAATGAAAGCATAATTTACCTGGAAATGATGAGCAAAGAGGAAGCGAGCACGAATTTTCCCGAAAACGAAGGAGGAACAGTAAAAGTGGGAGCAGCAGAGAGAGAGGATTTCGGAGGAAGTAAGCAGCAGAAATGGAGAGAAAATTAAAAGTGAAAAATATTTTCCCCTCTCCCTCTTATAATTAAAAATTTAAAAGAGATGCAATACGGGGAAAACCGTTCTTCCCCTAAATTCTCCATAATAACGAAGGGTATCGCGGTAAATTCAAGAGGGGTTTTACTCTCATCATTAAAATGCGAATACCAAAAACCTGCACTCTCTCTCTCTCCTACGATCTCCAATAACTGATGTCAGCCATCAAATCCAACTGACCACTCGTCTTCGATCAGAAACTTCCAGAAGAAGTTTCGCAAC
Organism: Stylosanthes scabra; assembly: GCA_036250425.1. Taxonomy (NCBI): domain Eukaryota; kingdom Viridiplantae; phylum Streptophyta; class Magnoliopsida; order Fabales; family Fabaceae; genus Stylosanthes; species Stylosanthes scabra. The sequence goes on from JASCZI010181764.1 coordinate 4,603, forward strand.
ACGACCATACGACGCCACGATCGAAGGGCACGATGCTTGGGGGCAAGCTCAACAACTCGCGAAACTCGGAACGTCGGACTTCGTGAGTTCGGGGGCAACTATTCCGGATATTGGGTCTGGGCGGCCCGAATCTTCGATGAGATCCACTAAGCCCCAATCGCTGCACAATGGTCATGGCCCATACCCGAAACGGCCCATGACCTCGCTTGGAGGATCCACACGTGATCAAATCAAATCAATGACGATCTCGTACGGATTTACTCCCCCATAATCTCATTCGGTAAAATCATATGAGATCAAATCATATGGATAGCAATCTCATACGGATTTACCCCCTAAATAATAGGGATTACAACGGGTATATAAAGGGAGATCAGCTCTCCCCTCAGTTACGTCTTCTAAACCCTACCACATTGTTTGCATTAGGAGAACTCCCAAATTTTTATTTGGCGAAGCTCTGCTAGTGCACAGCCACCTTTAACATAAACCTCCAACCTTCCATTTTGGCACCTCCAATTACGCCGGTAGTCCCAAAACCCCTCGAAGGTACATTCCTTACAATATATTATAGGATGTAAAAGAAATCAACTATGGATCTATTAGCCTAGTGGTGGAGCAATGGTATTTTTATACTATGGACTTGGGTTAAAATTCCACTACTAGCATTTTTTAGGGGGAAAATATCAAATTTATCCATAGCTTCTATTTGTCAAAATTATTAGTTAACGTGATAGTAGCACTCTTAGTTAATTACGTTTGGATAATTAATTTGACAAATAGAACTCATATTTTATGGATAAAAAAGTATTTTCTCATTCATAAGTAATTTTGTTAGTTTGTAAATCTTTCGTGAATAATTTTGATATTTTTTTTCCTTTTATGGGCTTAGTATTCATTCTATTTTTTAACTTTTCTCCTTATTTCTTATATCTATAATCATATAAATATATTCTAATTTCTATAACAGCTCTTAATAATAGGATGTAGTAATAAAAAATATCAATAATATTAAATTATTTTAAAATATATTTATCTTTTCATGATTTTAAAATAAAAACATATTATGTAAATTATTTATTGATATGAATATATTTTACATGTATTCAATAATTTTTTAAAAAGCATATATAAAAATTATTAAAGAAACTATATATCTATATTACTTTTTGCTATTTATTTTTTTTAATAATAAAGGATTAAAATTATAATTTTATGCGAAATGAAAAAAGTTATATAGATGATTTTTTTAAAATTACTTTTAATTAGGAATGATATTAAAATATTAAATTATTTTTTAGTAGAACTTTGTATTTATTTGATATGGAACCTTTTAATTAATTTTTTATTAAAAATAATTAAAGAAATGAATGTTACGAAATATATGATATCATATTTGATTATAGAATTTTTAAATTTTCAGCCCCTCTGTATAATTTTTTGGATCTGCTACTTTGTACCAAAAATACCTGTTTCGATTGGAATTTTCCCTGACGGCGGGTTTTGGTATGGTTATCACCCCTATGCGTAGATGCATGCAATTACTTGTGCTATTAAAACATCATTAACATACAATGCTACCAATCATAGTTAGGTTGACTTTGGTAATAACGATGAGCACGGTTCGGATTGGTTCAAGTTTATGGTGAAAATGAAACTAAATTAATTAAATTACCAATATCTGATTTGATTAAGATCGAGTTGGTTCGGATATAATCTCAATTGTAGTCGATTACTTATCAGATATAGAACTGATATAATTGAATTGATTCAGTTTTGATCGAGTAATTGAATTACTTGTATCCATGAATACCCCTAATTTGAGATAATCGAGTATTCGAGTTGGTTCGAGTTTCGTTTCCCCGGCTCAAAATTAATATTCATAGCAATATTAAGTTAGATCTAATCGGATTGGATCAGATTATATCTAATTACTCGTCGGATACTAAATTAATATAATCGGTTCTAATTGAATCTGGACGGGTACCCGTGCTCACCCTAAGTAATACTGTTATTCTTAAAAGTCTAAAAAAACTACTGGAACTGTCCTTCTATACGAAGCTAACTAACTCAGTTCTATATCCCTGCACGTAAACTTTAATTAATTAATTGAGAAACCATAAATCAAGTTGGACACACAACAATGACTACATCTTGATCAAACTCCACGAAAATTTTAAACACATAATCCATTAATAATTAAATCATTTTTAAGTTCATCGGTTTCTCTCTAAGACTACTCTAACCGCTTTAAGTTTGTCGTCATTGGATAAGGTAATACAAATTCTTTTGCTTTTGTTTTTTGTTTTAGTTAAATAATAATTAATTTAGTTAAGATTACACAACGTGCCTCACGATTTATACATATAAATACAAAAATACTACATAATAAAAGTTAACGTATTTTGAAAGTAATGTTACTTTATTTTGTGTTTTATTAATAATTCCGCCAACTTTATCTGAATTGCACAGCTCATGTGTATGAGCAAGTTTGCATGAGTGTGTGGGGAAAGAACTTAAAAAATGTTCTAATATACAAAAATATACAGGAAAAAAATTAAAAGAATTTATAAAATAGTAAAATAATACTTTAATCCCATTTAAATTTATAATTTTATTATTTATGAATTCTATAATTTTAATTTAATAATAATTGAAGTATTATATTATTTTAAAAAAAAATATCAATAATTTTAAAGAAGTTTGACTCAAATATATATGCTACGTGTGTTTGCTAGGAGAGTGCACCCGTCAGATTTATTCTACATATATAGTACGAATCCGACAATGGGTAGAAGTTAAGGTAAAAGATATGAAGACATGTGAGGATCGTGGCTGTGATATTATATTGTTAAATTGTTAATTAAATGGTTTTGAATTATTATGTAACAGTAACACACACCAATTAATGAGAGTACGTATCTAATAAGAGTTTGTGGGTACTATATCAATTATTAATGTTGGTCCCTCGGCTCAGTCATGAATCGTCTACTTGCTTAATATTTAGTATTTTAGAGCGTTTTAATGCAATAATTATGGAATGTGCTGCGGACCCGCTTCATAATTCACCTAATTAACCTGATCATTTTTAAACTAAAAAATGATTTATCTACATGGAGTTGTATGTAGACAATTATGAGAGATACCAAGCATTACTTAATTAAATGAGATATAATTCAAACATATTTGCTCATTTTTTTAGTAGAAATTTTGAGTTTGAATTTCTCCCCCAATATATTGGATAAAAAAATAAAACAATTTATAGTGTAAATTATATATTTTTTTTATAATCGTCTACAACTGGTTGTATATACTATAGGTTTTTTTTCTTTTTTTTCGGGTGTCTGGTTGTATATAGGTATATAGAGAGTTGCCGAAGCTAAAATTATCACTTTATATTAACTTAATGCTAGATTGCTACATAAAGGAAGATAAATACCTTCAAATATAATTGAGAGGAAACACAATGCTAAAATAAAAAATATATATTAATAGATAAAAATAGAGATAAATTTGAACTTCTTTTATTACTGCAATATAAGGGAATATTTTTTCTTTTCCTCAAGAGTAGATCTAAACATTTTTCTAGTCTATAAATACATATCTCCATAAACAGAAAGCTTCTTTCTAAATATCTTCCTCCTAGATAAATCAAGAAAATTTGCAATACCAAATTCAAAATATTCATAAAAAAAAAAAACACAGAAACAAGTTAAGAACTAACTCGTTCCCAATCCATTTTTAAGAACAATATAACTCATGTATGTTCAAAATAATAGTACATTCCGTCCATGTCTATTCACTACAAATTCGGCAAACAGCGGTGGCTTATTAGCGATAGTTAAATAAACCGCCGCTAAATGAACAATGTTGACGATTTTTGAGGCGATTTATCGTATTTGACGGTGGTTTGAAAGAAACCGCCGCGAAATAGATGAGTTTAGCGGCGGTTGATGCAAGAACCGCCACGAAACGGATGAATAGCAAAAATACAATGACATTTGATGCAGGAACCGCCGTGAAACGGATGAATGACAAAAATACAATGACATTTGATGCAGGAACTGCCGTGGAAAGGATAAATGACAATAATATAGCGGCAGTTGAGGTCGAAACCACCGCAAAATGTACTATTGTTTATTTAACATTTTTTAACTTAGATTTCAATTTATTGAAAGTTATAATAAATAAATTAAATAATAAAAATAATATTTTACGTCACTCAAATCTAACTAATTAAAAAATGATCTTCAATTTTTACGGTTAACAAAATATTTTTTATAAATAATAGATAAGATGTAAACCATAATTTAATAAGTAGTCTTAATAAAAATATCAATAATTTAATTTAAATCATTTAAAATAGTGCACTGCACAACTTGCATATTATATAAACTTATATATATATATATATATTAATTAGTAGCACTGTATGTATTGAATATTGAGTTGGCTTGGTGGAGTTGAAGGCATGCTGAAGGAGCTTGGACTACCGCTTTGTCCTGGATTCGACTCTCTCCCAAGGAACTTTCAGAATCAATTACTACAAGAAGGGGCTTCCTAGTATAGTGCACTGATGATGCATGGCTGCACCATGAAAGAGTGCGGTTCACAAGTCTAAACCACTAATTTGTAACCGGTTTAATGAAAATCAGTTTGTTCTTAACCCGCCGCAAAATGTATCGCCACCTTATTTTGTGTTTTGCGGTCGTTGTGCTAGCGGTTGTTAAAAACGCTGCAAAACCATTTGGCAACGCCATTATAGGTAGCGGTTGGGTAACCTCCACAAAATCGTTTGGTGACGGCTAAAAACCGTCGTGAAACAATTAAAAAACCGCCGCTAAGTCTATTATTTGCTATGAGATATCACAACAAATCTTCTGTTGTATCTCGACCATTGTATATTTTGTGATAATTATAACAAAAAATCCAAAAATACTAAGTAGAGACACTTCTTAGTTGTCCTTTTTTTCTTTTATTATAATTATAAATTACTTATAATTATCTTTTTTGTCATTTATTTTTCTTTTTAAATTTGTGTGAAGAAAAAAATAAGATAAATTAGAATTTTTATTATTTGTTCTATCTTATATTTAGTTTATTACTAAATAAAATATAAAATATTTATTTTTATATAATATTCTATATTTAGTGTCTTATCTTATTCTATTTTTAAAAGTCCAAGTGATTGGTGCTTATATCTCCTTTGCTCCTCTTTTCAAAAGCTTTGCTTAGATAATAGAATAATGGATATTCATCCCTTCCTTTTCCCCTTACGTTGCACCATAATGCAGCATAAATATAAATGATATAAATGTAAATTTTATTTTAGAAATGTAAGAATTTATATTTATATATTACTTTAATTTTTATGAGATATAAGGTATAAAATTTATATTATAAAAAAATCTTTTATATTTATATCAATTTACATTTATAACGAATAACTTTTCTAATCTTAATCTTATTTATCCATGAAATAGAAATAAAGAAAAAAAAAAAAGCTCATCTTATCGAGATAGATGCTCCAAATTTAGGAAAAATTTTTCAGTACTCGATATATTTGTAATCTGTAACCGTTAATTTTGATTTATATTTATATTTTAAATTTTTTTAATCAAAATCAAATGATTACAGATTACCGCTAAAGAAGAATGACTTTCTTGTAGTATACCCAATAAGTTCAGCAAACGAGTTAGATATGACATGCACACAAAACAGTGCGCGTATGCATAGAAAAATTCATATAAAATTCCCCTGTATATAGTATGCCATATGAATCACGTTACATTTTTCAATAAAAAAATCGGAGAGATTAAGAAGCATAATTAACTAATAAAAAAAGTAAATGCAATAAGTAACCAAGCTTTTGGATTTCGGCGTTCAAATTAAAGAAGTTGAGGATTTAATAGTTTATATGTTGACAAAGAGAGACCACCGACCGTTAAGAAAGCGTGGTAAACGATAGCGACCCTTTTGGCCTTCATACACGCTTATATAAATCTTATGACTTCATACTTTAATTTATGAACACAAATATTCCAATTATTGCTCTGCTTCAATTAAGTCTATTGAAAGTGAGGGGACAAATAAATGTTCCCTCCATTTCATGTCTCTCTTTAATTTAATTAATTTTTTTTAAATGAATGAAGTGTCGAGTGTCGTTTTCTAATTTAAAAATTTATTAATTATTTTTTATTTATTATGTTTTCTTTTATTAAATAAAAAAATAGAAGATTACATAATTAATAGAATGTAAAACAGCACTAAGAATATTTTTGCTCATTTATTTTATTATATTTTCAATAAAATTTAATAATTATTAAATAATACTTATGTACATTTCCATAGGGAGATAGATACTAAAAATTTTCTGAAAAAAATTAAAACAAATCTTTATTTCTTTTAAAAACTAAAAACACTTTATATACACATATTCAATTTTTTTTTGTGTTTTGCACCAAATCTTTAGTTGGATCTGAGTATATAAAGTGATTTTTTTTAAGGAAATAAAGATTTGTTTTAATTTGTTTCAGAAAATTTTCTAAAAAATTTGACATGGTCAATTCAATTGTTCACTTAAATAAGAAAAAAACACTAAAACTAGTCACGAAATATTCGGACATGAATGAAGGAAGATAATTTTTTATCTATGAATAATGGGTTTTGTTTGCCAAAACTATTCAAATATTAGTAGTTAACATGACAGCCGATACTTTCAATTAATGTTATTTGGGTAGTTTTAACAAATAAAACACATTTTATAGATAAAAAACTTAATGTTTATTTTGGGATAATTTTGGTATTTTTTAAAAATAATTATCAGAAATATTTCAAATTCTATCTTACGGGTCCAGTGATCTATTAGTCAATAAATTTTTTAAATAAAACATCCGATTTACAACAATTGATACTTGAATTACAAGTTAAATAAACCACACTATGAAAAGTAAAAGAAGAGATACTTAATATGAAGTTGACGGAATCCGATCATTTCATTGTCCTAAGTAGAGTATTTGATTTGATATTAACTACTCTGTAGGACAAACTGCTTGTTGATTAAATCATTAAAACTCTCTAATTATTATTATTATTTTTTTTTTAAAAAAAGGAAAAATAACTTGAAAGTTACATGCATTCACATCTTTATCTTTTACTTTTAACATTTTTAAATAAATAAAAGATATTTTATGGTTAAAAAAATTCAAATTATTTTTATTAATTTTAAAAATTTTTTCGACAATATTGGTGATTTATTTATTTATTTTACAGGTATTTTTAAAAATGTGAAATTATAATAATATGATATATATCTATGCCACGTGACAGAAAATTAGAGGGCGTAGCGAAGTGGAGAGTGGAGAATGATAATTGATAACACACCATACCAACCAAGAAGCATATCGTAAGTATAGAACATAAGACTGATGATAATTATTGAGTGAAAATTATTGTTGACATTGTCAAAACGAAGAATGATGTGCTAAAACATGCTTCAATGTGATAATCTCAGTGTTAGTGGTCCTGCTAATGCTTTAAAAGTGGTGCTTTGAATCATTATTAGAAAAGTTTAAAAGTATTTTGGTGGTAGCAAGACGCATAGACTTAACAGGGGAATCTAAATTTGTGCATCAAGCCTTTGAACTATCTAGTAGCAAATTATTTACACGTGTTCACAATTTTACTTGCTTTTCTTGTTTCTCAAACTATCATGTTATACCAAAGAGATGCAAATTAACCGTTAGAAATATAATTATTTATGCGATTTCTTTCTATCAGCATAAATTTTTTGAAAAAATTGTTTCATAATATGATGCCAGGGTTTTTAATCAAAAATTCTAAAATTTAATTCTTGTTAAATCTCAAAAAGAGAATTCAACGTAACACAAATAAAAAAAAAGAAATAATATGCAAAAATTCGTACAAACTCAAAATATAATGAAAACAAGGTGTTAAAACTGATATGATCGTCATGCGTATCTTTTCATCAACTCATAATAATTCATTATAGTTGAACAAATACAATAATATTATTGATGATTGAATGATTTTGAGATGCAGTAATAATTAATAAATGAGTATTTATAACTTGATAACACTCTCAAGCTTGTGAAGTAGTTATAACAGATTTATTGGAGTTAGTTACATACATTAGCATAATTGTAACTATTCTTATTACTCTCTACCACGTAAATCACAAGTGAATTACCTTCTTTTAATCATTATATATATATATTTATCTCAAATATGATTTTTTCATGATATTTTCAAATTCGATAAATCAAGGACTAATTTATCGTGATCTGAGCTCCATTTAAGAATTTATTGCTAACCAATAAATTGATGCATACATAAAATGAAATTTAAAGTCTTAATATTTATTTAAGTGAAATCTAAGGAGGATTTATTAGTTAACCTTATAAGGTTTTATATATATTAATTATATGGTGAGTTGTGAATGGATCCACGAGAAAATTGAGAAGATGAAGCTGGAGCTAGCTAGCATGTATACTGTATAGCATAGTATCCAATAATGGTACCGATGAGCGTATATACATTCAAATTAAAGGTGAGGTAGGTGATAGGGCACTAATTCATCATTATTCCACATGAAAAGATCTTCATCATTCATTAAAATCGAAAAGATCTTCATAATTCATTAAAATCGCGTATATGCATGATCATCATCAATATGTTTCTTTTGTACTTTAGTTTTTATCCAGATACACACATTGACACATAAACATACGTACTTTGACTTATTTCCTATTTGACTCCCAAGCAATTAGTTTTGCTAGCTTGTAATGTAATGACTTGTATTATTCCCTTTTGATTTGCACGATATAAATGTAGATTTCCGACTAATAATAATAATAAGATTTACGTGGGAACTAGCAGAATAAAAGGTTCACGTGGACTGAGAATCATGATATGAAGCTAATGAAATCCAACACATCAGATCAGGGTACTTACAAAATTACAAAATAATAGCTGCTCTGAAGATTCTTTCAACTCTGCTTTCAAAGCAATATCATGGATTACAGCACCAGTCAGAGACTTAGGTGGCACTACATTTTCTCGTGCGAGAATCTCTTTAATTTTGTGTTAGCGTGAATTTTCACCTGACACGCATATTAATCACGATACGACATGCGATACATCGATAAATCAATCTCAATTTCTTATATATGACATGAAGATATAGTATATATATAAAATATAATATATTTTTAATAAAATTATAATAAAATTTGGTATTTTATTCATATTAAAATTTAAATTATTATTTTTAAATATTTTTAATATCTATTTTAATTATATAAAACATTTAAAATAACTTTTAGTTTTAAGAAATGGTCATATATATTATTTTTAAACTCATTTTAAGAATATAAGTTAAGAATAAAGTTAGACACACGGACATATGATAATATTTTGAAGTGTCAAGTGTGTCTGAAGAAGTATTTTTTTACTTTTTTTAAGGACACGGATGGACACTTAAGACACGCGTGTTCGTGAGTGTCGTGTCCGACACACGAACACGCCAATTCGTCGAAGTATCCGTGCTTCGTAGATTTTCACAGAAGACTTCTATTTTATCACAAAAGACTTTACTTTATTTACAACATAGAAAATATAAATATCAATATATAAAAATTCACAAAACGCATAAATACAATATATATATATATATATATATATATATGTATATATATATATATATATATATATGATAATATAAAAATAGTTATGTATAATATAGAAATAATATATCTCAACAGAAATTAAAATAAAAGAAAAATATAAAAAGTATATGGTGGTGTAGAGTGATATACATGAATTAATTCATACTCAAATTTATATTAAAAATTTATAAATCTAAATTTTGATTCCAATAATGAGTTTAGTTTTGATGCACTGACGGTGTAAAGAGTTTTACACAGTCATTCAATCAGATTTATGTATTTATATGACTTTAAAAGTAGTGAATTTAAAAATTAATTGCTTTTGATAATGTGGTAACACCTAATTGAATGTATGTGTAAAACTCTTTTATACTGACGGTGCATGAAAATTAAATTCATAAATTTATTTCTTTATGAGTGCTCAGGAATTACTAATTATGTTAGACAAATTAATAAATAATCATTTTGAAAACTAATTTGTTTTATAGTAATATTTTTTTTAAAATTTAATTATTTTATAATAAAATTTGTTAGATAAAAATTCAATTAATTTGTTCAATATGCATATTAAAAATTTGATTAAAATTTAAATAATAAAAAATCAATCTATTTGATGGGATAATTTTTAAGGATTTTTATTGAATAAAAATTTGTCAAGTGTCAACATGTATGTCCAATCTAAACTTCGTAGAAACCAATTTAAATATTCACTTTTGTTTGTCTTACTTTTAAGGTAAACAAGTATCAAACTTTAAATTTGTCTGAATATATAAAAGTTACGTAATCGTAGCATAAAAACCTTACACCTAATTAATAAAAAAGAATACATGTATATATAACTAATTATATATATTTGTAACCATATATTCAACTACATACTTAAATTACAAGTGCATTCTTAAATTTCTATGTAGTTTCATAGCTGTTGAGGTGCTTCACAACTCACATGTATGTATGTGTATGCGTGCGCGTGACATGCATGATGCATGCATGTTCATGTATATATCATCAACACGTATGTTAGTTCTATTCTTCTCCTTTCTTATCTTCACCAAATTAATTTAGTTTTTGTAGTAGTTATGACAATCGATAAGTAATTAACCGACACCAATATAAGTCTTTCTTTTTAGTGCGTACCAGTATTCTTTCGTCTATACTATAACTCCTACTAATCAAAATGTCAACTCTTTAACAAACAAAAGTCAACTTAATTTCTTTCACGTACTTTGCAGAAATGATCGACGAGAACATACGTCATTGCATATTTTGTTTTATTTTATTTTATTTTAGGGTAATATATATACTGGATTGGTCTTTAATTTTTTTTTTTATTTGTATACATTATTTGTTTAAAAGTTAATTATTTATTTTTTTAGAATATTAGACAATAATTCTTAATAAAATAAAAGGACAAATTAGTCATTTAGAACAATGAAAGGCTACTATAATTTATATAAATTTTTTAAAGTTTTAGGGATTGTTTATAAATATTATTCCATATTTTATGTACAAATTCATCTATATATTTGTAGTACATATCAATTAAACAAAGTTTAGTTCCATGTAAACTTTAAGAAATTAAAAGCTTTCTTTGATTGCTTAGTGAGAATATACTAATCTTGCAATTCAGACGTATTGAAAAACTAAACTAGATGTCTGACTTTCGTATTACATTTTTTTTTTCTTTTGCAAAATTCAACTCGACACCATCAAAGTGAAGATAGAATGTCTAACCAAGTATTGCTATAGAGTTTAAACAACCAAACGAGAGGGAAATATAAAGATAACAAACTAATTAGTATATATAATTTATCCGTCATAAAATCAATTCTCCCATATTAATCTTTTCTTTAGGTAAAAGCCTCTTTTGAATATATATGTTTTTTGAGTTATATTAATTGTACACCAAAATCAGCCACCAAATCAGTCATTAGTGTATAATATATATTGAAATACAAAATACATACTAAAAGTTAGTTAAATTACACATATATTTTGTATTTTAATATGTATTATGCGCTGGTGGCTGATTTTGGTGTGTAAATAGAATTGTTGATTTTTTTTGTCCTATATTAAAATTTCTTTTTTTTTTCAAAAAAAATCAACAAGAATTAAATCCTAAATTTTTCGGTTATGGAAACTTTGGAATCATATATAAAGAAACTATTTCTCCTAAAAACTTAAATTAATAAAAATTATGCACATTATGACAGGTTACATCTCTAAAATTATTCATACCCATAATGCAAGGTTGGTGAGAAAAAAGAAGCAAAGTTATTATTTGGATGATTTAATTAGTTAGGGTGGAAATTCTGTCCATTGTCCAACCTGGCCTCTTGTACATGCCCTACTTAAAAATCCATTACACATAAGATATATCTAAGGTAAACCGCTATATTTATTTATAAGAAAGTGAAATTTAATCCAAGAAAAAGGGAAGGACCTAAAGGAGCTTGTGTCACACGAGATCTTGCTCTTGCAAATGCAAATAATGCAAGACATTCTTGACAATAACGTTTGTGTATTTTAATTTCCTTATTATTTGAGTTATGTGGTATTTTCACAAATTCCTTACCTAAATTAAATAACAATTTTATAATAAAGAGGTCTTTATGTATATAATACGAACACTCATAAATTTAACTTTAAAAATTAATAAAAACAAAATAAAATATTTCATATGATATCATTTCCATTCATCGTAAAAATTCTTCCTTTCTTTATCATTTTTCCTTTCTATCATAGTCTTCAACTAAATTAAATGGTGGGAACAAAGTAGCTTACATACATACTAGGAAAAAATAAAGAATAGGCTTGACCATTATCAGTTTTGAACATTGAAAAATAGATTGATTCAATTTTAATTTAACGGAGACCAAGAACAATTAATTAAAGTACGTAGACATACAGTGTTGTATGTTACACGCGAATCCAAATTAATTAAACTACAAACAAGAAAATTGATCACTCGCTCCATTATTGAAATATATCAAGCTTATTCCTCACCCTAAAAAGGGTTTTTATTTATTTATTTAACTATAGAAGCCTAAGGCCAAAAAAGGAAAACACTGACTATTTTCAAGAAAAAAAAACCTCACTACAATCAGCAAATAAAAAACAATGTTAAACATATATTTTATATCAACAGTGTTACGTGGCTAGCACAGTATTTAAAAGAGTTGGTTAATTAAAATTATATTATTGGATTATTAGCTAAAAGTATTAGACTACTTGCTAAAGATGCTAACTAATATAAATTAAAATTATTGATAATTTTTCTTATTTTATTTATATAAGGAGAATTGTGTGTAGCATTAACAGGAATCTGAAATTGTTGTAGTGAAAAGTATTAGCTTCTAAACTCTAGATAAATAAACTGTATAATATATTTTCAAGAAAAAATTCTCAGTTTTGAATCTCCTACTCATTCACATTTAACTGGTTTTACTTTCACTAAACTGACTCCCTCAAAGGTTAAAATTTATTTATTTCTATATTCATACTCTAGTCGTTTTGATTTCTTGCCCGCCGTTTAAATCCTTAAAAATAGGTTGTCGTATGAAAACATGGAGATAATTGTGGGTATGTGAGTTGTGAGACTTGAAAATGAAAAATACTAGGGAACCAACACATTAGGATCAATAGGGAGCCAACACATAATTATTAATGATAATTAATATAAATTTTGGATGATAACTTAATCTTAAATATATGAATTATAGATGATAACTTATATAAATTTTGAATGATAACTTAATTATTGACTTTCTAAAGGTAATTCCGTAGCACTATTCCTTGAAAATTTAGGGATCCACTTAATATTTCAAAGGAATGAACAACAATTGGTTTTGTTTCAAACATGCTTGACATTTTTAAAAAGTCTATATTATTTTATAATTATAATAATCTTATATTATTAGAACCATTCGACAAGGCGAAAAACTCCAAAGCTAAGCTCTTAATTTGAAATATAATATTGACATCATATGTTACTTTATTATTCTTTTAATTTGTATTTGTTTTCGTTTTGTGTATACAACCATTCATGAGTTAATTAGTTATAATTTTTTAAATCTACTCAGATTTCCGATAGAATAATCGTTACTTTGCCATATTAAAAAATACTGTGTGAAACCAAATAAAAATGGTATATATTGCTTGTTATTTTCCTAGAAATGACTTCACCTTTTATAGAATTAGATATAGACCCTCATCATTCATAACACTGTAATATCATTTCTATTTATGTAATTATTTGAATGAAGAACTGGTCAATTCTTATTTTTGAAAGTTCCGCACTTAAAATGAAAAAAGAAAGTCTTTTTTAAATTCCATCCATGGTTGTTTGAAGCTTAATTTATTTGTTATGAATAGTTAAATTGTCTTTATGTTTACACTACTCTTAGATTTATATAAAAGTACTATACAAGTACATTGACTATAGTTAGAATCATTATATCTTGCTCCAAGTTTATAATATATCAATTTAATTATTCAAGTCTATTAAAAATATAAAACGATTATTAATATTTTCATTTTTGTGACAGAAAAGATAAACAAAGCAACAACAACCAAGACTACATGATAAAGCTCATATTCAGAATGGAGCCATTCCAGATCATTCCTAGCATCCTTAACACTCCATTTAGCTAACAAGTCAGCTGCTATATTGGCAAACCATTTTAATATCTCTTGCTCCAAGTCTATTATATATTGTCAACTTAATATATAAATAAAAATCTTTTTAAAAAAATACTCTTTGTACATATCCAAGTGATTAATAGAATTGTAAATATATAGTGAAGCATGTGCAATACAGATATTAATTCCTTTTTTTCTTTTTTCTTTTTTGCCTCAACATAAAGAAAAAAATTCCTTCCATTTTAAGATAACTTATTTCGTGTGTACTGTTACTTTATTATTATTATTATAGATAATTTTTTTCAACGGTATCTTTAAACTTGGCAAATCAAATATTAATTTATCGTATATTTAAGTTTTATTTAACAAGTATGCCATTGGTCAATGACATACTGCATACGCAAGGTGAGATTCAAATCCTCAATACTAATTTACGTGAACAAGTAAGATCAGCTTTTTTTTGTTTTTTGGTAGTTAGTAAGTCATCATTAAACCAAACCAAATTGGTTATTATTACAAATGAAGTTCTTTTTTCTTTTTTTATTTTTGGTATTGAGAAGGGTAGTATCCATTGCAGATGACAGTTTTTGGTGGACCAACGGGGCCAGAGCCCATATTGCAGAAAATTATTTTTTGGTATTCATTACAGATAAAGTTAATATTAGCATTTATATTTCTTAATTGTGATGACTCTTATCTTAGTTTTTGGTCATGATTCGGCCAATGAGCCCAGCCCAGAAGTACATTTGCTATTTGTATTTTTCGATGTTCGTTTCTTCTTTTTTGTTGGTAATTTGGTATTCGTTTCTGACAGCAGCATTATGCTATCGGGCTTTAATTTTTAGAACCGTATAGTTGCGGGCTTCTTACAGAAGATATTTTGGTATTGATTTTAGGCTGGTTATGCAAATAGGAAGGAAATACGTTAAGACCTTTTTAGGCTGATGTGGATTTTTTACATTTATTAATTACAGAATTAATGTATGATGTTAAAAAAAAAAGGAATGGGCCAAGAAACGGGCTGATCATTGGGCAAAGTATTGGGTCAATTAAGAAGGGATGTTAAAAATGACTTAACTAAATATGGATTCCTGCATACCAAAAAATAAAATAAAATATGGATTAATGTGTTCAATATTATGGAGAAAATATTAAAAATACCAAAAAAAAAAGAGAAAATATTAAATAAATAAATAAATAATATATTCATTTGTATTTATAATTAAGTATACCCAATTCATTAATTCATTAATATGTTTACAATTTAATTTGAGAATATATTTTTTTGAAGTGTCGTTTCATTTATATTTAAGTCATACTTTTTAAATTAACTTTTAAATTACTTTCTGGTTACATTTAAAAATTAAAATATTATATTATTATTCTTTTAATAAATACATACATACATAAAAATAAAATTTATTAAATAAATATTAGATATTTATTTTTTTGTTTTCTGTTTATTTAATTGAATTATTAGTGAGAAAATAAATACAATATATATGTTTTAAATAAATGACTTATTAGAGGATATTCTCTAAACATTTTTTTTAAAAAAATTGTTTAATTTTTTTAAAGTTATTATATTCCAAAATTAATATGGTAACTCATTAAACATATTTATTTTACTTTATTAATTTAATTTTTTTCAAATATAATGGCATAATTGTCATTATTTTTTAAAATATGTTTGATATTTTTTTTACACTAAAAATTTTATAAAAATTTATAACACATTTAACAGCAACTCTGAGGTCATACATAGATACACTAGCACGTAGTACATACACAGCCCATGGACCTTTTTTTTTTCTTAAAAAATACACATCATTTATTCTAGTTACTGCTACGCACATTTGAAATTTAATGGACTCTTAAGCAACACCAATTTTCCTGCAGAGGACACTAATCATTGGGCCAAGACCACAAGGCCCACTACCTTAATCCTTTCTTCCCGCATTGAAACCCGAGCCTGATGCTTTAGTATTATCATATCAGGAGTGGCTGTTGTGCAATTTCAACAATTTCATGGAAGATTTCCTAATTCTCTCTTTCTTGTACGAAGTAAATCTGAGCCATCTAAAGGGAATCTTGTTACCTGATCTATGATGGACCAGTTTTCTTTTCCCATTGAAGTCAACTCCTTGATTTTATAGAACTCATTTCTTGAATAAGCCCATAAAACTCCATTATTGAATAGAATACGGATTAATCTACAAAAGTCCAAATATGAGCATGCTGTGATTTTGTATTTTTCTCCGTGGGCTCTTTCTTTTAGCCCGTTCCAAATATGGGGCTACACTGTTACTATTTTTTGTTTTTGGTGAGGACAAAGAGGCCCAAAGGCAGAGTCTCTTCAGAAATGGTGGGCCTAATAGGCCCACTAAGAGTATATATATTGTGTGTTTCTGGTATGTTCTTTCTGGAAAGGAAGAAATGGCAACGTTGGACGAAAGACCCTCTGCCAAGAAGTGGCTTCCTCTTGAAGCTAACCCTGACGTCATCAACCAGGTAACCCTAACCCTAGCCAAATCTACTCTCTCTCTGTTTCTTTCTTCTTCCAATCAGCAAAAAGTTTGAGTCAATTGCAGTTCCTATGGGGTCTTGGTCTTCCACCTGAAGAAGCTGAATCCTCCGATGTTTATGGCTTAGACGATGACCTTCTTCAAATGGTTCCCACTCCTGTTCTTGCCGTCCTTTTCCTTTATCCCCTCACCTCCAAGGTATACATAATTTGACTTGGATTCTGATGCCACTATGTGAAAAAGTTTGGGATTCTATCTATACTATCATCTTGTTCATTTTTACTGCTTCTGATTTTATCAGACCGAAGAAGAGAGGTTGCAACAGGAAAACGATAAAAAGGTAAGTAGACATATCTCTTTATATGATTCTTCCTTTTTGCTAAATTCGATAATTGAATTAATTCCTGAATGTTGGTTAGAATGTAAACGTATAATGTATTATGTAATTGACTATGTAGCTGCGGTGTAGGAACATAGCAATAAAGTGTATTTTATGAAGCAAACTGTGGGTAATGCTTGTGGTACAGTAGGGCTTCTTCATGCTCTTGGGAACATATCTTCTGAGATTAAGCTTGGTAAGTACTAAGTAGTTGCCTACTTATAGGATTATTAGTTCATTGATCCTACTGTTAGTTCTCATTTGTTTTCTGTTGATTTTGATTTTGTTGTGCTATTAGTTGACGGGTCATTCTTTGACAAGTTCTTCAAAGCTACTGCAAGCATGGACCCGTTGCAGGTTATTATTTCTTATTGTGACTGCCTTCTATCTTTCTTTTTAAGATTGCACAAATGCGAGGTTGACACTAATGGTTATCTAAATATAATGCTCAATTGGTATTTCAGCGTGGTGTATTTCTTGAGAATGACAGAGAAATGGAAGTTGCTCATGCAGTGGCAGCAAGTGCTGGTGATACAGAGGTAGTTTTTCGTTAAATTGTTTGATTAATGTGATAAATTAGTGATTTATATTTAGTAAGCTAAGGACCACTTCTGCTATCTTATCAAAAGAATCTGCATTGTTATGTATGAACAAATAGTTAATGCATCTTGGGATGTAATGTTGTTTATGCATTGGAGCACAATAAGTGAAAAATACCGGATTTGCACAGCATAGTGGGTGGCATATGATAAATGGAACTTTCTCACATGCTGAAGTTATCTAAGAGTAGGTCAAAATATAGAATATACTTCCCCTAAGACTTCTTATAAGTAGTTTTTGTTCTTACTATAGAATATACTTCCCCTAGGTCAAAGTTCATTGTTACTTGCAGCGTCAATTTCAGACAAGCTGTAGTATGTAAGGGATTCTAGAAGAAAATTCGAAGCCCTTAGTAAAAAAGAAAAAAAAAAAAAAGGAAAACTAGTTTTCTTATTGTGAACTGTGAAATTGAGTTTATTTTTGTTTGAAGGTAATGTTTATGCTAGAAATGTGGATAAATCTTTGATAATATAATTCCGTTCTAGTACCCCAGAACGTTTTAGTGCCATGGGTAGAATTGAAAGTATGATCCTTAGATGATACAGTTTCCAACACCAACACCCCCAATAAAAAGAGGGGCTTATTTCAGTTATTTTCTTATTTCATCTCACCAAAATGGATTTAAAACATCTGTGCTGCAGGCTTCAGACAACGTGGACACTCATTTCATCTGCTTTGTTTGTGTGGATGGTAAATTCTTTGTATAATTGATTTATTACTTTCTTGTGCTGTATTTGTTAGCTCAAAACATTATGACAAGATACAATGGTAAATAGCAAGTTAGCAGCGAACACAATTGTATTTAAATTTCTTAAGTTATTGATTTCTGTATAATTGTTTCATATTCAGGTGAACTCTATGAGCTTGATGGAAGAAAGTCAGGACCAATATCTCATGGCCCATCCTCACCAAGTACATTGTTGAAGGTAAGAATCTATGCATGTTAAATTGTCAAGGCAATAACTGTATTGTTCCTCAAAGACGTGTGTTCTGCAAAAGGATCTGATTCAGTTTGCAAGTTCATAATTCATATAATGAAAAAGGATTCCATAATATTGCGGTCATATAAGAATTTTGTCCATGAGACTGAGCTAAAGGCTGCGTTAAAAGCATATTGGTGTTGTTTCTGACTTTCTGTAGGGGAGTTGTTAATGCTTTTTCACCTCTTCTTAGGAATCCATCTTTTGGAAGAAATGTTTTGGTTTGTGCTTTAAATTCGAGTTTGGAGAATCTTTTGAGCGAAGCACCCCAATATCGTTGTCCCTTTGGCAGTATTACTATTTCCTAGGAAGCCAACATTGTTGCTCAGTGTTCAGGACATACTTGTTTGTAAAATGCTGATTTCTTTGTCCCTATTTAATTACTTTTCGTCCCTATAAGGTTGGAGTGTTTGAGCCGCATCTTGATCCGATTTTCTTATATAATCATGTCTTAACTTGCGATGTTTGTTGTCTTTAGTTCTTAATTCTTATGTATATGTATAGCTTGCTTTTTTTTTTTTTATACGATATCTTAACATAAATAAAAACTTTCAACAGGATGCAGCCAAAGTCATCCAAAGCATGATCCAGAAAAATCCTGAATCCTTGAACTTCAATGTCATTGCGATATCAAAGAAATCCACGGAATGACAAAATTGAGGCTGTCAATTTGGAATTTTCGAGTTCGTAATGAAGCACTTTTATAAGTTATTTGCAGTATGATCCCTATGCAGCTCCTTGTTCACTTCGCTTGTGTGCACTAAGATTTTTATTTATTTTTTTTCATTTGAGTGAGCTAGCAAGCATAGTGTCTCTAGTTAATACTCTCCAACCCCGTTGACTGAATCTTGGCTTTGGCTTCTTTAAATGATTCCTCTCCAAAATTGATCTCCTAATGTGGCGCTTGTAGACCTCCAGAGTCGGGGACCTTCAGCTAGAACCATAACTGCTAACCTCGCTTCTTCAATCAACCAGTAATGTCCTAGACTGGCCCGCCAAAATCACACCACTTCTGCATTGATATCAGTTTAAGTCATACGGTATGTTGTAACTTCATATAGGATACTTATGCAAATTATATGTGAAAAATAGCAGTTCGAGCTTGAATGTAGCAAGGGAGAACTGTAACACAATGAGGGAGAGGGAGGGAGACATCTTAGAATCAAAGAATGTAGATTGCTTGAGCAGAAAGTTACAATGGTGAATCTAAGTTTGGTTTAGATATAACTAATTATGTATATTAGTATATATAAGGTTTAGTTACTAACTAATTCTAGAGTTTATGACAGCTAGTATAAATAATTAAATATACCTACGGGCCATCATTCCAGCAATTAGTTTCTGACATAACAAACAACAAAAAAAAAAAAAAAGGTGATTTAGAATTGGTTAGGCTAAGACGGATGCTTTTTGTTATGAGGTTAGTTCATAAATTTAGATAGTCTTAAGTTTATGAGAATTATTAATGGGGATTGAAGTCAAATATTCTACTATACAGAAGTCCTCAAAGACAATAAGTTAATCACTTTAATTACTCTTTTAACCAACTTTTTTTTATAAACACACTCTAGTATGGATTTGATTATGCCTTTGTTTTATTTTTTTAATCTTAATACGGGTTTAGTTGTGTAATTATATTAGTATATTTATGAACAATGATATCATTAAATAGTGTTTTTCTAATTCTTTTTTTCCTCCATGAAGAGGCTGAAGATTACCACACAAATGTTTAATTTTATTTTAAATAAATAAAAAAATGAAAAACATCCCATGTGATGGTGAAATCAATACAATTTTCATTCTCTTCACTGCTCTACCTTTTCATGGTAGTAGGCACAAATATGGTTAGCGTTGAAATATTTTAAAGAGTATATATCCAAATTAGTTCCCAATGAATTTGAAGTAGATTTTTTGATCCTAACAAAATTAATTATTAGATTAGTTTCCAACGTTAGTAGAACATCAGATATTTTGGTTTTTAATAAAATTAATTATCAGAGTAGACATTTTGGTCTCTAACAAAATTAATTACTAGAGTAGTCCTAACGTTAGTGGATGTTAGACACTTTAGTTCTTTCTTCATCTTCTTTATCAACCATTAACGGTCTGATTCGACATAGCATGTGAAGTTGTTTGATCTCTCTAAAATTTTGTCCAGTATCACTTAACGTTGAATGAGATCATTAGTGGTTGATGAAGAAGATAAAGAAAGAACTAAAGTGTCTGATGCCTACTAACATTGAAGACTAATCTAGTAATTAATTTTGTTAGGAATTAAATTGTTTAATATCTATTAATATTGGGAACTAATCTGATAACTAATTTTATTAGAGACAAAAAATGTTCATTTTAGAATTTTTTAAGGACTAATTTAGAAATATAACTATAATAGTGGCACCATGCAAAAATTTAGAGCATTGATTAATGAATGTTCATGCTAGATGTTGTGCATTGGAAGAGATGATTTTAATGGTCTGAAATGAATTACCTACAAAGTAGGTAATAATTCTTTTTCTTTTTTCAATATTAATGATTGTTTTGGAATTTGAATTGATGTTAAAAATTGTGTTCAGATGATAAGAATTTATTGAAGTCCACCGAAAAAAATGAGCATATTATTAAGAGTATAAAACACTATCAATAATAATAATAATAATAATAATAATAATAAGTACAAAACTGAATAAGAAAAAAAATAAACAAAAGAAAAACATATCATGATCATCATTATTTGTGTTTAATAATTTCTTTAAGAACTTATAGATTCCACTAGAAGATATAAAATTTCAATGGAAAATACTTAATTAGAATAAAGTAGTACTTATACACAAAATAATATTATGGAATAATTTTTTCATTATTTTATTTTATTTTTTAAAATAAAATGCATATCAACTATTTTAGTACTCATTTCATTATGAAATAAAAAATTAATAATATTACATGATATCTTATCATCAAATTTATAGTAAAACGTTTTTCATTGAACTTATTACATCATGTTGATAGAAATTTTATAATTGAATAAATAATTAAAATTATTATATTATAAAATTTTAATAAAATAAAGTAATTTTGATGCAATATATTCTTAAATTTTCAAATTATATTAAATGTTTGTATTGTTGGATTTTGGGCTCCCTTCCTACGTTGAGAAAGATCCAAATGCTAGTATCAAGACTCATGAGATGGTTGAAGTTACTGGGGTTGAGTTAAGGTCGCCAAGAGCAGTCTCATTTGAACAAATATTAGGGGTGTGAAAAAAATTGGTTACACTAAACTGAACTGAAACTGTTTGAAAAAAATCGGTTTTTCAATAAAAATAACCAAACTGAAACTACTATTTTTTATAAAAATCAGTTTATTTAAAATCAGTTTTTTATAGTTCAGTTTGGTTTAAAACAAAAAAACTGATTCTCAATTTAAATGATTTATTACTACCATTATCAAAAAGTGGCTATTTTTTTTTCTTTTTTGATGAAAAATATAACTTGTCTAGTACCATAAGTCCATAATTCAAATAATGGATTTAGTAAATAGATACCGTATCACTTTGAAAGAATGCCAATTAAAATATGTCATTTGAATAACTCATTAAATGCAAATTTAATGTTATTATTTTAATGTTATAGTATATATATGTTTGGATTGAGGTTTGTCAAACTGAATTTTGAATAAACTGTATTTTACAGAACTAAGTTTGGGTGGAAGTGAGTTTGTGCCAACATGATTTATGTTTGATAACCTTATGTCATAATTGAAAGATAATTACTATAAAGACATGACATTAAATTATAAGGTTACTTTTTCAGGAGTTTTATTTTTTTCAATATATTTTTTATTTTATTTTCTTTCAATATGCTATAATTTTTCACTATTATTATTTATATTTTTTTTTAATTTGCTCCATATCAATAAATCATATTATAAAAAAGATAATAATAATAAATATAATACACAAGAACCACAATTATAAAAATATACAATGCCTAAT
>JASCZI010181766.1:2229-16865 GCA_036250425.1 Stylosanthes scabra
TGCTTAATGGCCTTTATTTATTTACCTCTTCCAAAACCACTGGCATATATGCGGTTAAATGAAGGATTGATTGTTGTTGGTGAATAGTCATGAAGAAAATGGTGACGAGATCAGAGAACGGGAGAAAACACTTAATTTGGAGAGTTAAGACTAATTGAGCGAAATATATATTAGAGAGTAGATTAGCTAGTTTAATGGTTGTAATTAGTTAGTTGCATGCATGTGTTGTCAATCTTCACCATAACATTTTCTGATGTTTGGTACACCATTCTTGCTTTAGGTGTTCCACACCATTGACCTTATTTCGCCATCTCTCTTTTCTGGTAAACTGTTTTCACCATCTTGTGTATGTAACTAAACTAGCTAGAAATAAAATTGAGTTATTTATTTACAAATTTTACTGTTAAATAAATCAGAGAGAGAGAGAGGGGGTTGAAGAGATGGAATGATTCAGTCATTAGAGGGAAAATACCCTTACAATGAATCACATTGCATATACATCATCCCATAATCCTATAGCACAAGTGGTAAGATATTTATGGTACTTAAGTGTCTAATTTCATATTAAAATAATATATACGTAGAAGAAAATGTGTTTACGTCAAAATTTTCAAAAAATATTTGAAAAAGCACAAATAATTAATTACATATAAGTCTAAAAATATGGGTGCAAAATGTGTATAATATAGGTGCAATATTTAAAAAAATATATGTATAAAATATAATAAATATGGGTATAAAATAAAAAAAATAAATGTGTAAACTACTTTAATTATGGGTATAAAATATATGCTAATTATATACTGACAAAAATTAATAAATTCTGCTGGTGATATAGTGTTTTTCATTAGTTAAACATGTAGGTCTTGAATACCCTTAAAAAATAAAGCCAATCAAGTTGCATACATAAGGATGACCATAGGTATGGATGGAGCGGATACCCCTCTCTTGCTCCTATCCTAGTTTATGAAAATACCCCTATCTCCAACCATTTGACGGGTCCTATTTATAAAATTTCACGGGATTGATGGATACTCGCAGGTTTCTAAAGATATCAACATTTAAAGAAAAATTTAAAAAATTAACAAAACCATAATAAAATTTACAATACAACAAAGTTAAATATATTAAAATATAATTCAAACACAAATTTAACAATTCACATACTTAAAAATCTCTAACATACCCATTAAAAAAATAAAATAAAAATATATTTTTAACATAAATAAAATCTTAGATTTTATATATACATATCGATAATTATATAATTTTACTTTTCACAGAGATTTCATGAGTTTCCATGGGACGGTTACCTTAATTCCGTCTCTCTCCCCATTTATGCGGAATTGGTCCTCATTGCGAATAATTTTGGCAACTAGCTGGGAATTTGCCATCCCTACCTCCCTAACCCATATCACATGAGAAATGAGTAACAAACGAACTCTAACACAAATACACAATGGTAACTAATTAACTAACACTGGCTAACTTAACTCATTCACTAACTTATACAAAGCTAACTGAACTGTTGTGATGATTAAATTTTTTATTTACATTTTTTTGTTAGATTAATTTTAATTAGTTTTACTATTCTTTTTAAATAAAAAGTTAGGATAGATAGCTCGTTGGTCCACCAACCCACCATAAAAATCTGACTAGCATTTTAAACCCGCAAGACGAGCTGCCCACTTTGCTGCCTCTAATGATAAACAAATGCATCTTAAAAAGTCTTTGGGTTTTTTACCTTTATCTTGAATGAACATTTAACATAGATTAATGTGCCTTAATGACTTGTTGGGATCTAAACCAAATAGATTAATAGAGAATAATATAAGCAGACACTTGAGTGCAGTGCTTATGCGCTGAAGGTTCATGTTCCATTAGACGATGCAATATTTTGGAGATTGGTGTAGCAATATTATATTAGTTTAAAATGCAAAAGAAAAATAAAACTAAAAACCTCGACCATCCAAGCGGTTTAGCACGCAACAATAGAAGAATAAAAAAATATATATATACACAAAAATTAATTATTAAATTAATTATTATTTTATACATTTTTAACATATCTTTTATATAAATAACTAATTTAATAATTAATTTTAGAATTTAATTTTAATATACTGACATTATAAAATATTTTACATAATTATACAATTATATCTGTTTTCTTAAATGATTAATAATAAAGTTAATAATTTTTTTTATGATGTAAAATTATATATAATTATATACACGTGTCACCATTAAATTTTTAATTTTTTTTCCTACTATAACATAAAGAAGAAAAAAACATAAACCAAATAGGCCAGAGGCTCTTTGAGGAAGAGCCTACCATCGTTTTTGGTAATGAAAAATGATATAACGGTATAACCAATGAAAGTCAAATTCTTATGAAAAGAAACCTGCTTAAGGAATACACCAAAAAAAAAACAAGAAATTTTCTTAAGAAAGAACACCCAAAACAAAACTCTGTTTAAGAAACGTTAAAGAGTAGTTCTGGCCCAATAATAATAATAATAAATGTTAAAGATGTTACATGTATTTAAATTGTGGTCTATAAAATTATGGCATGACACCTAACAAAACGTTTATTCGGTTAATTTCCCTCATATTTAGTTTGCAACTAGCATGTATTTTTATTTTTTATATACATTCTAATTAGTAGTTGAATTTTACCAAGTACTTTATGTAATTAAAAAGCTTGACATTAATTCTGTAACATAAGAGTTATGGATGGGGACAAACAACTACCCATAATAATAATGCTACTATTATTATAGTACTGATGCCATTGATTAAAACTTGTTGGCATCTATCTCTGAATAGTAATATTTTATTGGTTTATTCCCCTGTAGACACAAAAAAGAAAAGAATTTTTAAAAAGAGAAAAAGAGGTTGAAATTGTGTGGGTTGATTGATGCATGATGATGATTAATGTGAGGCCAAGGCACACAAAGTCAACGCCTTCGCTTGTGGGCCCCACAACTTGAGTGGCACCGCTTTATAGTACGAGATGTGTGTGCACTCCAATTATATTTTTAGATATTGGATGGATTATTATTCATATCTTAATTATTACTAGTATTTTCATTTTATTATACTACACAAAAAATTATTTTGTTATATTGATATTGTTAAATATTTTAATATTTATTTAATTATAAAAATATTTACTTATTTTAAATGTGGTCATTAATAATTAAACAAATTATTAACTTATAAGAAGAAGAAGAAGATATAAGTATCATACATTATATTTAAACATACTAATTTTAGAAAAATATGAATGAGTAAAACGAAAGTTATTTTCTTTTAATTAAATGTCTAAAGTTCGAGTTCATCACTTTGAAATCGAAGTATTTAGAAAGGGATACAGAAGATACCTAGGGGTGGAGGATAGTCAAGTTGAAGGAGGCAATCACCTTCCTAAAATTTAATTTTACTAGTGATTTTTCCTATTTTTGTATATTCAATTATTCACTCCCGTAATTTATTTTTTTATAATTAAATGTATTTGTTAAATTATTAGAGACATAATTTTTACTATAAATTTATCATATTGAATATTATCATGTATACATTTAACATTAGCCATTATTTCATGTAATTTAGTTTAGAAAAATGGTATATTTACTTACTAAGCAAGGTAGTTAGGCTCTATATTTTCTGTATGACAAATAATATATTATAAATACAACAATTTAATTATACACTAAAATTATCAATTAAAGTCAGCCATAATGTATTTATGTATGTATTTATATAAATACATGTGAAGTTTTATTATTTTCAATATGTATTTATATGTATTTTATATTTTAATGTATATTCGATACTAATGACTAACTTTGGTGTACAAATAACATAACTCTTATAGATAATTCACATATATTTTTTCATGTTTTATATATGTTAGAAAGTGAGAGAGAACATACAATAGAAAAAGATTTGTGTATTAGAATTGTATGAGAGTTATATATTATAGTACAATGCAGAAACCTATTTATAGGTGAAGAGAGAATCAGAATAATAATAACCTAATATCCTAAAATTATGAGAAATATCAAACTAATAAACCCAAATATTATAATTGATACTAATTGATCCTAATATATTCTAACATCCCCCACACTTGAGTTTGAAACTTATTTTAAAAAATAAATTGACAAAATTGCCGAAAGGAAATGCAAACAAAACTGTCGTAGAGAGATAAGAACAGATGCAGACGGAACTGTCGGAACGAGGTGCAGACGGAACTGCCACGAAAAGATTGGCGAAACTGCCATAATGAGGTGGAGACGGAACTCCCACAAAGAGGTTGGCGAAACTGCCGAGGTGGAGACGGAACTCCCACAAAGAGACTGGCGAAATTGTCGAGGAAGAGACGGAACTCCCACAAAGAGACTGGCGAAATTGCCGAGGAGGAGACGAAACTCCCACATAGAGACTGGCGAACTACCGAGGTGAAGACGGAACGAAAAGTACCGAGGTGGAGACGGAACTCCCGCAAAGAGACTGATGAAACTACCAAGGTGAAGACGAAACTCCCACAAAGAGATTGGTGAAACTACGAAAGTCAAAAACGATAACACAAAAAAAGATGACCGAGAAAGAGGAAAAAGGAACAACAGGAGAGGAAAAAAAAACAAATTTGTGGGCTAAGAACAAAACAAATAAACTCATAGAGTTCAAGGAGGATACCAAGGTGTAATCCTCATCAGAAAAAAAAAAATTGAAAGAACCTAAACTCTTGATACCATGTTAGAAAGGGAGAGAGAACACACAATAGAAAAAGATTTGTGTATTAGAATTGTATGAGAGTTGTATATTATAGTACAATGCAGTAACCTATTTATAGGTGAAGAGAGAATCAGAATAATAATAACCTAATATCCTATAATTATGAGAAATATCAAACTAATAAACTCAAATATTATAATTGATACTAATTGATCCTAATATATTCTAACATCCCCCCTCAAACTCAAGTGTCAACTTGAGTTTGAAACTTATTTTAAAAAAATAAATTGACGAAATTGTCGAAAGGAAATGCAAACAAAACTGTCATAGAGAGATAAAAACAGATGCAGACGGAACTGCCGGAACGAGGTGTAGACAGAACTGCCACGAAAAAATTGGCGAAACTGCCATAATGAGGTGGAGACGAAACTCACACAAAGAGGTTGGCGAAACTGCCGAGGTGGAGACGGAACTCCCACGTGGAGACGGAACTCCCACAAAGAGACTGGTGGAGACGGAACTCCCACAAAGAGAGTGGCGAAACTGCCGAGAAGGAGACGAAACTCTCAGATAGAGACTGGCGAACTACCGAGGTAGAGACGGAACGAAAAGTACCAAGGTGGAGGTGAAACTGCCAAGATAAAGACGAAACTCCCACAAAGAGATTGGTGAAACTAAGAAAGTTAAAAACGATAACACAAAAAAAGATGACCGAGAAAGAGAAAAAAGGAATAACAGGAGAGGGAAAAAATAAATTTGTGGGCTAAGAATAAAACAAATAAACTCATAGAATTCAAGGAGGATACCAAGGTGTAATCCTCATCAGAAAAAAAAAATTGAAAAAACCTAAACTCTTGATACCATGTTAGAAAGGAAGAGAGAACACATAATAGAAATAGATTTATATATTAGAGTTGTATAAGAGTTGTATATTATAGTACAATGCAGTAACCTATTTATAGGTGAAGAGAGAATCAGAATAATAATAACCTAATATCCTATAATTATGAGAAATATCAAACTAATAAACATAAATATTATAATTGATACTAATTGATCCTAATATATTCTAACAATATATATTATATATTATATCTTATATTTTATATTTTATTTTGCTCGTTAAACAAAAAAAATATTTAATTTAAATAACATTTGTCCTCTTCTTTCAATAAAGATTGCTGGTTCGAACGTATCCCTCAACATATTTTTGGTAAAATAAAATTCAACAAATTTATTTGCACACCAAAATCAGCCACCAAATCAGCTCTATAATACACATTAAAAATATAAAATACATGTGTAGTTTAACTCATTTTTAGTATGTATTTTGTATTTCAATGCGTATTATACACTGATGACTAATTTGGTGAGTGATTTTGATATACACTAGTATAAACAAAAAAATTTAAAAGTCTAAAATATTTTAATATATTCTGAGTTAAAAAAGGAATTTTTTTCCCTTATATATATTGATATTGACTCCTCCTAAATATTGATTTATCCTTGTAAGTGTGTGAAGTGGGGGAGGTGGAGTGCGCAGGATAAGAAGTCGCAAATGGAAAAAATAATAATAATTATAAAAAAAAACTCAACTCCACAAATTCTGTCCTCAAGAGTCAGCGCTTCCCACTCAAACACACACACACGAACCACTTTCTCTTTCTCTCTTTTCTTCTGCCTTTTGGATTCGGGAACTCATATTCTGACACCTCCAACAACAACTCATTATCATATTCATCTCCTTCTCTCTCTTTCTCTCTTTACACTGTTATTATCATCCGAATCCATCAACCTCACCACCTTCCATCTCCCATATCCATTAATGGAGGATCTTCCACAAGGTTATCGTCCCAACGTTGGAGTTTGTCTCATCAACTCCCATAATCAGGTCCTCATCCGAACTTTTTTGTTTTTTATAAATTTTTTATAATTCATGATAAATGCAATGTTTTTTTTTCCTCACCCTATTTTCTAATATTTGTTTATTTATTTATTTATCTTTTGTTTTAAATATTCTGGTTTTTAAGTGTTATTTATATTCAGGTGGATTTTTTTTTTCTTATCTTTAGTTTATTGAATGCTCACTTGTTATTTTTCTTTTTTTTCTTATTAGGTAAAGCATTCTTATATATCGATACTGTCTCAAATCCCAAACTTAGATATATTCGCCGACAAAAATAAATATGCAAGGTTTTTTTTTTTTTTTTTAATATTTGGTTCGTGTTGACGGTAACATTTTAATTTAATTCACTCCCTTGTTACCTTGTCATAATTGATTAGTATTTTGGACCACTGATTCAAAAGAAGAAGGTGGAAAAAAAAGTGCAATAATTTAATGAACCACACTGAGATCTCTGTTCTGTTTTGAAATTCTTTCAGACTTTTGCTGATTGTGACGTGTGGTATTTATATGCTATGATTTTTAGTTTGAATTTCTATTTATAATTTAGATTTCTCTGTTCTACAATTTTCTCTGTGTATTTTACTATGTATGAGCAACATGACTAACAATTATCCTTTTTTTTTTTTATTTTAAATATCAGGTTTTCGTAGCTTCAAGATTGAATGTTCCAGGAGCATGGCAAATGCCTCAGGTGAATTCACAAGTTCACTTTGTGTGCTAAATTTAAACTGCCTTTTCATTTTCCCCCTTTTAATTATCTTAGCAATAAGTTTGAAGTATTTATAAAGAAAAAGGCAAAAAATTTCAGATGTTATGTTTATTCTTTTTTGTCTTTCCTCTGAGATACCTACTTTGAATTCAGATATACATCAAATATTATCATCATCTCTGTGATTAGAAACTGTGAACCTCTCAGGTTCTCAGGTTGATGTTTGGAGCCTTAAGAATCAAGGTCTTTTTCTACAATGCTGAAGAGAATCCATCTATTTATGGCTTGCATAAACAGAAAACTGTTGCTTTACTTTGCATTGTTCCAAGTGATTGCAGAAAAATGGATTATTAATTTCGATGCTGTTATATTATAGTTATTTCCTAGCTCTAGTATAGTATTAAAAGTTTTAGCTAAAATCAGTTGCTGATCTCTTTGGGGTCTAAAATATCAGGGGGGAATTGAAGACGGAGAGGAACCCAAATCTGCTGCCATTAGGGAGCTTCGAGAAGAAACTGGAATAGCTTCTGCTGAGATAATTGCTGAGGTTTGTGCAGAACATTTTTATTTATTTTGTTCCCTACATGAAAACGGCAAATGTGTATGCTCATATTCTATGCTCTACAAACGAGCTATACATGGATATGTTACAAGATTCAGACGTATGTGAATTATGAACAATTTTTTATCAAGACACCAAGTTCAGATAAGTAAGAAACTGGAACACTGTCTATCATATCTAAGAGAAGCGTTTTACCATCGGATAGCCGAGTGGATGTTAATCTTTTCACACATTAGACTGAGCTTCTGCTTGCTTTACATTTTCAGGTTCCGAAATGGTTGACTTATGACTTCCCTCCTCCTGTGAAGACTAAAGTCAATCGCCTCTGGGGTGGTGAATGGCATGGACAGGCACAAAAATGGTGCATACTTGTGTCTTGATGTGTTTCTAAAGTCTGCTACTCATTTAGCTTTGTTTATTAATGTGTTCTATATGGCGATCTCAAATGTGATGCTTGCCCTCCTCCCCAAATGCCTGTGTCTGCATTTATGGGAAACAACCGTAAATGCGTTTCGATTGGTTTAAAAGTAATTTTGGGTTAAAAGTCCTGATAAAAAATTAAATCAGTTTGATCAATACTAAAGTTGAGGTTAATTAAGGAACTGGTTAATACATATATACTTCCATTTTTGGGTTGATGGGTATTTCCATCCATTCCAGTCACCAAGATCTACTACTTTAATGCATTCAAGTTTTGTAATTCGTTATATATTTAGGGAAGACTTTCCTAATGTTTTCGAAAAGTTTGTCAAATTATGCTTCAGACTAAGCTATTACAGAAAGAAGAATTTGTGTACTGAAGATAAAAGTACTGCTCAATTCTCATAGAGAAGCAGTAATTTGCTTTTATGAATATACTTGAGTAGTTGAGTGTAGGTTGGAGCTTTTGTGGTCTCTTCCCATTTTTATATACAGTTTCAATTTGCTATAATGCAGTTTTCTTCATTATTCAGTTTGTTACTCGTTTGATCCATGTAGCCGACCCCACCTAATGGGACAAGACTTTGTTGTTGTTGTTGTATTACTAAGAGTAATTATATTACAGTACACCAAAATTATGCTGCTTCTAACCATGAAATGAACATTTGATAGGTTTCTCATGCAACTAAGAGATGATGACATCGAAGTCAACTTAGCTACCGGTGAAGCAGACCCAGAATTTGCAGAGTGGAAATGGGCAAGCCCTGAAGAAGTGATTGAGGAGGCAAGTTCTTCCGAAGTAAAATAAAATAAAACAAAACAGTAAGAATTTATTATTTATCTCTCAAGGATCTAATTTTCTTTTCTGCTAACTGATATACAGGCAGTGGATTACAAGAGACCAACCTATGAAGAAGTTATGAGAACCTTCAAGCCTTACTTCCAAGGTAATGCAATATCCGCCAAGTGCAAATCGGCTAAATGGTGAAACGTTACGGATTTTCGCAATGTAGTTCGATCCATTTTCTTCACTCTAATTTTCACTTACTGAGTTTGGAATACCACTTCCTCTATTTGTAAATGGATGCTAGGTAGAAAATGCTCATTAGGTGCTACTACTACTTCTTGTAATAATAAAGATAGAGATGTATAAGGGTGTATGTTGTGGTTTGTGGATGTGTATAGAAGTGGCAACTAAGTGGGAGGGGAAGCAATGAAGCATATATGGTGCTGCAGAATAGTGGAACAATATGATTGATGAGTGTTAAAGAAGTGCATTTTGGAGCCTTATTTTGTAAGACTGACTCTGCAGCTGTTTGCTACTGAAAGATAGAACATAGTTTATGCTTAATAACATTAGGCCAAAATTGGGAGGCAGATGAAATTAATGAAACTAGGAAAATTCTGTTGTTCCATGAGAGGCTCTCAATTGTTGAGATTTGGTTCAAATTTTATCAAATGATGTTTTCAAAGTTTGTTATGTTTAAGCTAGTCATAGAATACTATTTTTAAATTATTTTTGAATTGAGAGTTTAATTTTGATACCGATATTCAATTTTCATATATTTTCGCATCATCAAAATTAATTAATTTTTAAATTCATGTATTAAAAAAATACATAAATTTAATTAAATAATGGCATAAAATCCTTTTATATAAGAAGAATATGAATATTATGTACCTAATAGAATATCAGTTCGCAATCTGTTAATAGAAAAGAAACACAATATATAAAAATTGCATGAAGATTAATTATCCGAATAGTAGAAGATTGATTATCCAAAATAGAAAAAAAAAATTTGGTGTCTTAAAAATGAAAAATAAGCAACAAAAAAAAAAACAAAGAGCATTTCTAATTCTTAGAAGCTACGTTTTCGTGTAAAACCTAAAGCAAATCAGTTTCTGAAGATCACTACTAATTCTTAAAAGCTAGTTTTCCTGCAAAACTTAAAGCAAATTAGTTTTTGGTTCAAGTAGAAAAACACACTTATTTTTACTTTTTTTTTGTTATCCGATCCGCAGTCCTATTAACTTCACATTTGATCAATAGAAACTGCATAAATGAAAAGACTCCCAAATTTTCTAAATAAGATCACGGGCACTAATTGAAAAATTAAAAGCAATATTTTATAGCAATAAAAACACTTCCAACGAATCTATTTCACAAATTATGTTACGAGCTCTATGATGCCAAGCAAGTAATAAATCTTGCCAAGCAGGAAATATTTCACATCTGTAAACACATCAAATGGGCAAGTGTAGACACGTGATCTCCCTAAAATCCAAGAGTCGGAGCTATCTCTCATGAGACATTCAAAATCTGAACAACCCTTATAAAAAGTAGACACTTGCATTACAATTAACTTTCATGAAATTATGAGAGGGGACCTCCCAATAGTTACTTTGCACATGTTGATAGATAGTATAGAAATTTCCAAAATTTTAAAGTTCATTTATGGCTCAAGATTGGGAAAGCTCAATATTAATGTGTTTCAATCATGCGAGACAGTCAACAATATAATATATAGCTAATTTTAATTAACTTATTAAAAATAAAATATTTAATTGACTTTTGGATATTTTCCTAAAATAATTTAAAATTAACTATTTTAGATATAAATTAGAATCATATTTCATATAAATGTATATTTATTTTATTCAATAAAATCTAACCAAGTCATCAATTTCTATATCGAATAAAAAATAATTTTGATATTAAATAATATAAAAAATAATATATAAATAATTTTTTATTTAATATCAAAATAATTTTTTATTTATAATAAAAAAATAATTTGATTAGACTTAGTTGGCAAGTGTATGATTAAAATTATATTAACATATGCCTTAACTAATGTTAATTATAATAGAAAGTATGGATAATTAAAAAAAAAAATAATCAACCATCAGTTAATTTTGTATTTTTTATAAATTAAACATTTGAAACATAAAGATAGAACATTTAGCTGAATTTTTATTGCTATTTAGCAAAATTCAAATTGTAAATGTTGACTGCGTAATTTTGGTTATCATAATTCATAAGTTTTCTATGCGTTTTTTAGTTTTTAGGGTGAACAAACCCTTCTTTTCAAGAAAAAAAAGAAAAGAAAAGGGTGAACAAAAAAACCTTCAAGGATGAGCCTGCCGTAAGCCTGTAATTTTAAGTTCTAAACGACGTCGTTAAATAATTGTTGTTGTTGACTCTTTTTTGTTTTTTTCCCCTTTTCTTTTTAATTAAAAAATACACCGTTAAATAACTGTACCCTGAACCCTCGTCACTCTCACTTGCACTTCAGACTTCACTTCTTCACTCACTCGTCACAACACCAACACCACTACGCTGGCACCGATCATGGTCGAAGAAGAGAATCCTCATTCTCCTTCTCAACCTCTTCCCCACGATGACGAACATTCTAGAAGGAACCGCATCATTTCTAACCTCAAAGACTCTCTCTTGTCTCACCTCGCCGATTCAAACCCCTCCCTCTCCCTCCATACACGCCATGTTTCCTCCCTCATACAGCACAATCTCACCAAGCTTTTTCCTTCTTTCCACACCCCCACGCACCCTCCTTATGCATTGGTACCTCCTTTACCCTATTTTTCTCAAAATTCTCAATCTTTTTTTTTTTCATCATTGGATGTCTTCTTGTTTTTGGAATTGAATGATCATAAATTCATAATGTATGTTCTGTTCTTATTCTTTCGATTTTAATTTTGTGCCCCCGTTTTTGTGCTTGTGTTTAGATGATACATAGGGCAATATCGGAGCTAAATGAGAATAACGGGTCCACTGAGGAAGCAATTTCAAATTTCATTGTGAAGGAGTATGAGGATTTGCCATGGGCACATAAGAAGATTTTGAGTATTCAATTGGAGAAGCTTTGCCAGGATGAAGAGATTGTGTGTAATGAGGGTGGGAGGTATGTGCTACAGGCTGATGGTGATGGTGATGATGATCGAATTGGTGGTGATGAGAAGGGGAGAGAAGAATGTAAGAATAAGAGGAAGAGAAAGAGAGCGAAGAAGAGAAATCAGCATAGCATGGATGGAGGTGGAGAGAGAAAGAGGAAAAGAGTAAAAATCTCTGAAGAAATTGAGAAGAGTGATGAGCTGAAAGTGGAAAGAGATGAGGCAAAACATCAGGTGTATGGTTTAGGTGATGTTAGGACTGATGAGTCAGTTAGGGTGGTGAAATGTAGTGAAAGGGTTGGAGAGCAGAATAAATCACAAGTGGCTGGGGTTGTAGAACAATATGTCGAAGCAAAGCCTCTGGCACCGGAGTCACAAGTTCAGGTATTATGGTGTTTCTATCATTTTTGGCATTTGATGTTGGTACTTGATAGTCATCATTCATGTGGTGGAGATGTTAGTTGTTAGTGCCCTTCTATTGGAGTTGTTTATATCTAAGAATTTGCTTGATTAGAGAGTTTTAGGAAAGCTTTTTATAAAGCAGGTTTCGCATCTTTGCCTGTTACAATATTAGGATTTGGGAAGCTTTTATTTAATCTAGAAAAGTCAAATTATTTAATAATGTGTACTTGGAGTTAAATTTGATGACATTTGAAGCTTTCCTATACAGGACAGCATTGGGGAACAAGTGAGCACAGATGTGGATGCGGTCAAGACACCAGAGGCCCGGAGCTTGAGAGTATGTATTTGAGCAATTCGCATTTTCTTTCGAATATATTTGTGCCTTTCTTTCTGTTTTCAAGGGAAGCCTAGTTCTATAAAGTTTCCACTCTGCCCAGAGTTCTTGGTAGGGTTGGATCCTCTAAAGTGGAGGCAGCTTTACCTTGCTTTTTCGCAAGAGGCTAATTTAACTACTCTGGTTCATTTGGTGACAACCCTTTGTCCTTTATTATCAATGTTAGAAAGAAATTTTCAGTTGGCTCATGACAAAAACTAATTTATCATATGCCTAGCTTGCATACTATCATTACCTTTCCTTTAATAGTTCAATATAACAGATTTAATTTCCACACATTTAAAAATCCTCTGAAACATGTTTGTTCATTGATTCCTTATTTCTTTTCAATCTTTCATGACAAGAAACATAATTCATTTTGTTTTACGTTAATATTTTGGCCTTACTGAAGCCATGGACCTTTGTTCCTTAAATTATTTAGAGAAATATAATCTCAATACTTATTTTTTGCTCCATGTAACTATGGGCATGATGATATGCTTCTAAAATTTGTTGCCAACAGCAGGATTCCGTAGTGCACCCAGAAACAATTTGTCCATCCCTCCCAACACGATTGAAACAACAAATGTCTTCTTTGAATGTTCCTGAACAAAAGCAAGATGGGAACTCAGTATCTGATGATCCTGAGAAGCATTCTCCAAAGCGCCAACGCAGAGGGAGGCTTCTGAGATCTAAGCCAGTTGGAAACAATCAAGAGGAGTCCTTTTTACCCTTACGTGACATTATTCACGATCCCAAGGTAAATAAAATCGAGAAGCAGTGGAATTCATTTCCTCAAGTTAAAGTTGCATGTCAAGAGGAACCAACAATGTTGCGAAACAAAGCTGTGTTACAGAAGAAGAAAGAAAACAAAGCTATGTTAGCTCCTAAGGATGTTCATAATGATCAGCCGCAGGATGTCAATCAAGGATATGAGAATCCAATGTCTGGGAACGCTGAGAATCATCCTGCTAAGCGTCTCAGAGGAAGGTCCCCTGATTCGGAGACTGATGCAAGTAACCCAAGGGAGTATAGTAGAGGTAGAGGTAGAGGCAGAGGCAGAGGTAGTGGTCTTGGTCGTGGTAGAGGTCGAGGACGTGGAAGGCCTCGTAAAGATGCAAACCATTCTGAGCTGCAATTGCAAATGCAGGATCAAGATCAACAGTTACAAAAAGAAGATCAGGATCAGCAGAACTCTCGGCGTAGAAGTCGTGGAAGGCCACGTAAAAATGATCTAGTTGCAAACCATTCTGAACAGAAACTGCAATTGAAAAAGGAGGATCAAGATAATCAGTTTCAGAAAGATGATCAAGATCAGGAGTTGCAAAAAGATCAAGATCAGCAGAATTCTAGGGGTAGGGGCAGGGGTAGGGGTAGGGGCAGGGGCAGGGGCAGGGGCAGGGGCAGGGGTAGGGGTAGGGGTACGGGTAGCAGTAATGGTATAGGTAGAGGTAGAGGTAGAGGCAAAGGTAGTGGTAGGGGGAGAGGGAGGCCTCGGAAAACAAATATAGACACAAACACAAACCAATGTCAGGAGCAGTTACAGCCACAAGATCATGCTGAAGGTCTGGTTAACTTAGATAATCCAATTGGGGACGATAACCAAAGT
>JASCZI010181766.1:21663-34924 GCA_036250425.1 Stylosanthes scabra
TATTTATATCATTTTGTTCTATTTTCAGACTTTGCAGTCCTGGAATTGGTTAAAAAAAATTAAGGGCCATTTTCTGAGAGTCCAGATGAAAATGATATTTAGCCAATTTCGAGACTGCAGAGTTTGGAATTAATAACGTGTATCTAAAAAGATAAATTTTCCATAGCGTATGTAAATCGATAAATATGAAATTTTTTTTAATTTATTTAAAAAAAA
This sequence comes from Stylosanthes scabra, assembly GCA_036250425.1. Taxonomy (NCBI): domain Eukaryota; kingdom Viridiplantae; phylum Streptophyta; class Magnoliopsida; order Fabales; family Fabaceae; genus Stylosanthes; species Stylosanthes scabra. The sequence continues at coordinate 21,880 of JASCZI010181766.1, forward strand.
TCCCATAAAGCCGTTCCGTTATCAATTTTTAGTTAAAAAAATATATTATATCCTTTACAATTATAGATAGTTTTTCAGGATGAGCCAAACATGTTGCATCTTTTACTGTAATAATAATTGTTTACTTTTGGACAAAAATTGTACCACAAACTCCGTACCCCATTAGCACAAGATTAGAAAATTGCACCTTCATCCAGGATGGGCCTATGACGAGGAATTAGAAAATTCAAGGATTAATAGTGTGTGTATTGTATTCCATTAGTGGGCTTTTGGTGGGTCTCCCTCCTTCCCATCTATGATCTCACAGTCCAAAAATAAAAAACGTACACGTGTAAACTGTAAAGTCTAACCAGAAGATCCAAATAAAGAAGACTAATAACAGGCCTTCTTGACCTGTTGAAAAATACTTGGAAAAAAAAAATAAATAAATAACATGCCTTCTCCAAGCAACAATTCGCAATTGATAAACACTTTAATGAAGTTTCAATCCGGCTTGGATTAATTGTTAATTTCCCACATGGTTGAAAGATACCGTAAAAAAATAATCGAGGCTATAAATACTAAAGATCAAACTACATAATTTGTCGTAATTACTCTTCAACATTTCCACCTTCAGCAAAGATTCCAAAGGTCATCTTCAACGGATTTCTTTCCAAGCATGTAAAGATAGGAGTGTCAAAAATCCTCATGAAGTGAAGATTCTGCCAATACTTGGAAACTCTAACACAGATCTAAGTGAAAATTCTGAAATTCTCAAATGATTTAAAGTATCTAAAATATTTTTATCGATTAATCTATATTATAGATTTTTTAGTTATTTTACATTTTATTATATTATATCATTTTATTTTTTTTATAAGATGTTGAATTCTAAATAATTAATTATTTTGAATAAAATATATTTAAATGATATTTTACTCTATTAATATTTTTATATTAATTTTTTATTAAAAATACCAAAAGAAAGATAGAGAAGAGAGAATTCGCCATAATAGGTAACAGATAAAATACCCCGTACTATGCTACAAAAGAGGGAAGACTACGAGCACTTCCCAAGCATCCAAACTCCTAGAGTGGTTTCTTAGCACGGTCCTCCGCTGCTACTATCCCGCTGTCCACTGAGAAGGAAGGTCCATGACACACAACCTTAACAGGCCACACAAGTTGATACTTGATAAACAAAACCAAAAAAGAAAACACGTTTAAAATGTTGAGAATTGAGATTTTAAACAACTTTAAATTCAAAATTCACCTGAAAATTATAAATTTAATAATAAATGAGTTTTTTTAGATAAATGATATTTTTCTAGCTAAAACTCAATTTGGCCTCTTAAATTTAAATCGTAATAAATACTCAATTTAAATCATAAAATTTGGAATCGTAACCTATCATCACGTTTTCCAATCATACCCGTAGATAAGTTTGGTTTTGCTATCGCAAAATAAGAAGAGTTTTAATATGTCAATATATGGCTACGCTTCATAAATGTGCCTTATATTTAAGTTTAGCCACGTTTTTGTGTGTGGCCATTGTTTAGACTATTATACAATATTTTATTCTTTTTAAGCGTGGCTTTAAGTTAAGTCAAGAAACCATGCTCTTTTAAATTGATAATTTGATATATAATTTTAAATCATAATTTAAAAAAATATTAATTTAAACAATTTCCAATATATATATAGTTTTTAATCAACCAATCTAATATACATAAGCTTTCACACTCACATTAGCACAAAAAATTTAAATTTGATCACATAATATCCTAATTAACAAAGTATCAAAAATTCAAAATCTTGATCTGATGTCTTCTTTCTTTTTCTTTTTTTTTCTTCTTTCTTTTATTTTTTTCTTTAGGACACCCAAAAAAAAATGTCTTCTTTCTTTATATATTTTAGGAAAAACAACCATTTCTACTCATAAAAATTTAAAACGCTGACAAATCTACCTCTAAAATATTGAAATGAACTTTATACCCATGAAATATGCGATATGACCGACAAAACTACCCAAACTCTAAAATATAATTTTAAATTCTCAAGTTACCCTCTTCTTCCTCAATAACAACACCACCACCTCCTCCATCATCCACACTCATTTCCCAACATCACCAACACCATCATTTACAAAGGTTAAAACTTTGAGCTAAAAACTAAAAATAATGCATATAAACAACGGTTCTCCATATCCCCATATCGGAAAATTTTATTTTATTTTTTATATCAATATCCAATATAAAATAGCCTTTGAATTTGGGAAGGATGGTAGAAAAGGAAACGGCATTTTGGAGATGGCAATCTAACCACATTAGACAAGGGGTTTTTAATAATAATAATTAATATTAGTTATTAGATTCTAGAGTTTTATTTCTATCTGTGTGTCTTGTATACCTAAACTTGAGTTCTTAAGTTTCTTTGCAGGAAATGAAAATATGGTGAATCGGTACACAGAGTTTTTAAAAAATCTAGCTGCTCAATTTTTTAGTAGAGACTGTGGTACCATAAGGATGAAATAAATATGATTTTGATCAATGATTGAAAATTATATATAATTGCAACGTAATCATGTGTGTAAATGAAGGAGCCTGAAGGTGGTGTTGTTGTTGTTGAGGAAGAAGTGAATAATTTAGGAATTTAAAATTATATTTTAAGGTTTGGGTAGTTTTGTCGATCATATCGCATTTTTCATGGATATAAAGTTCGTTTCAATATTTTATGGGTAGTTTTGTCAATATTTTAAACTTTTATGAGTAGAAATAATTGTTTTTCCTATATTTTATTACAAATATCAAATTATATTAATTAGTGTGATCATCCATGGTGAGTTTTTCATCATTTTCTCACTTCCCTGTATAATTTCAAATGTTTATGTTGGTATATTTTATTAATATTTTTAATGAAACCAAAACCACATCTCATCTTCAAAGATAACACTGAATTGTCTACTTCACATTATAACTTTCTGATTCTTTTATTTATTCTCCTTGTATATATCTTATAATAAAATGACTCATTTATAATAATAATAATTATCTTTATAGTATTTTTTCTTTGTTGTTGTCTAGACAACTAATAAAGAACAACTAAGAGGGAATGAATATCTTTATGGTGTTTGTCTCTAGTACACACAATATTTAATAAAAAATACCGTGAGTTCAATTTATAATCAAGGACATTATTAGAGATTGATGGCAGCATAGTGAACGTTCCACCACCACAAAAGTGACTCAACCATATCTCTCTCCCAAAACAAGAAAAAAATTAACATAAGGTAAATAATAATAAAAAAAAAGTCTATAATAAAGATATTAAAGTATCTTTTAATTAGGATATTAAATTTTGACCGTTGATTTATGCTATTAAAATCTGATGTGCAATTAAAGAAGAGAGAGAAACTTCTAAATATAGTAATATCCTCATTAAAAGATACTTAATTGTCTTCATGGTAAAATTTTTCAAAAAAAAAAAAGTCTATACAAAAATTCATACCAATCCAAATAAAAAAAAGTATTGCATGAAAAATGTAGTAGAGATGTAATTATTCATGACAATCTGATATGGAATTATACATAATAATTTCTATGATAAAAAGTTTTGAATTTAATTTTTGTAAATCAAATTTTTTTGTATAAGATAATACAAAAAATTTATACAAAAATTTATGTAAACCTACAAAGATATTATTAAGTTATGAGAAATATATTAGAGAGATAATTATTTTGAATAAATCTAGGTATATACACATCAATGCATTCATCTATGTATTTTTATACTTAATAGGCCCACGCGCGAAGCATATAAATAATGAAGTTTAACACAAAAATTTGACTCACAGCAAAAAAAAAATAAGAGTTGTTTTTTTAGATGGATGCCTAAATATGTACATATATTATTACCCAATTATTTATGTTCCTTTTCAACTAAAAACCGATATTCATAATAAACGAAAAGCTTTTCTTCCAAGAAACTATTGTAATTTTCTTTTCCTCTCAAAAAAGGGGAATTTTTTTTAAATAAATAAATAATAATATATATTTACCCAATTAAATAAAACTATGACTATTTATCTATTTGAGTTATTTTTATACTGCCATAAAAATAAGTCATGGTACTAAAATAACCAATGCCGCAAAGAAGGAAGGCGGCACTGGCTCATTTTTATTGAACCAATGCCGCAGTGGTGTGCCGTAGGTTAAGGGAGCTGCTTAAGGGGCGGCACTGGGCCAACAGTGCGGCATTGTATACATATATATATATATATATATATAATTTCATCCTCCATCACATAGCCCCTAACAACATGTCCCTTATCTTCTAGTAGGTAGAAAACTGAAGCATAAAGATTTGACTTTAACCAATGTGACATGGACTTGATTATTTGTCCTTGGTGTGAAAGTGAAAAAATGAAAGTTGATGGTATAGGATACATATATAAAGCTAAGTGAAGAGAATATATTTAAAGTATATATTCACCCAAAAATTAAAAAAAAAAAACATATTTAGGTAAATTTAATTAAGAAAATTTATTAAAATTAAATTTTATTATCATAAGTTTTACTATTATTTATTAATTAAAAATTCAACACTTAAATATTTCATGGACATATGATATATAATGTTTTTATTAGTAGTTGATTTATGTATAATATAAGAATAAAAATAATAGTAGGTATAATAAAAAAATATATGATTTTCATGTTATGGATCATCATATATTTATCATGAATCATCATATATTTATTAGTTATGTCAAAATATAATACAAATTATTTATGAGAAATGCTACATGACTATCAATTTGAATTTATTTTAATTATTATTTTTAGCTATCAACCTTTAACACCTTTGATTTATACGTTATTAATAATTTTCAATGTAAATATCAATGATGGCTAGATAAAATTAAAATGAATGACCATATATTTTTTTTTATATGAATGTGCTAAATATTTTGTATAAAATTAATTTTTCTTTCGATGCAATTTTGGAAGGTGATTATATTATTTGGCTCATGTATAATCTTTCTAATTGACCAGTTTATAAAAAATTCGTGGTACATAGGAGCTGATTTCAATTGGCCAATTTATAAAAAATCCATGATACTCTAGAATTGATTTTAATTAGCCAATTTACAAAAAATTCATTGCAAGGTACAACTGATTCTATAAATCTTATTATCTCCATAATACTTATCACCTGCTACGAATTTTATATAAATATATAAATGATATATTCTAATTATTAAATATTAAATGATATAATATAATAATATTTGAGTCCATTTAACTTATTTTAGTAACTTGCCTTATATATTTTTGTCGTCGGTGATTTGCATTAGCTTGCTATGAAAAGGGGACCATAGTATAGGAATGCTCTTGTGCAATTGAAAACCCCATACTGATACAGTGCTAAAATTAAAAAAGGGGACTAATAGGGCTAAGGGGATAGTATCACAACGATACTATATCTTTCTATCTATCTATTTCGTTATTTTTTTTTTCTTTCCATTCAACATGAATGCGCCCTTATGCTGCGGCACAGGTTGGATAAAAATTAGCCAGTGCCGTCCCCCTTCCCTGGGGCATTGGTTATTTTAGTGCCGCGACCTATTTCTGCAGCACTACAAAGACAATCCAAATAGATAAATAGTCATAGTTTTATTTAATTGGATAAATATATATTATTATTTATTTATTTAAAAAAAATCCCAAAAAAGGACCATAACATGCTGCATCTTTTACCGTAATAATAATATTAATTGTCCAAAATTGTACCACAAACTCCGTACCCCATTGTAGATGTGTTAGGTAACATTTGTGGTTGTGGGAGCAGCATTAGGCACTTTTATTTATTTATTATTTATTTTGACACTTCTGGGCCGAAGGCCTAGCTACAAGAAGATCCGAATAAAGAAGATTCCTCCTTTTTAATTCACCTAACTACATATTAGGAATTTGAAGTCTTTATAAAAGGCCATAATTCTATTTAATTTAAGCTAATTTAGTAATTTTAAAATTATTAATGTATTAATTATTCAATTTTTTTTAAAATAAATTTGATCTATTATAGTTATATAAAAAAGAAGTATTGTTATTTTAAACTACATGTACATAAAATATAATATTAAAAATAACTCTTAAAAATAATTCACACTTAATTCTTTCCTTCTTGTCAGCAACTTATCTTCTGATAACATACCTCATGCGAGAAATGTAGAATGACATGTAATTTAATAATTTTTTTTATCATTTCTCTCATAACAAATACAATCCAATAGTCCTTTTAAAATTTAAGTGTTTCTATTATATAAACCAAAATAATGATCATTGAATAATGGCAAAAGTATAGAAAACAAAACTAACCTTATTCTCACCTATGAACAAAAGAAGCCATCCAAATCTGTTTGTGAGCATGATCCCAAATTATCTATACTTTCCCAGGCTCTTTCATTGACTCAAAATCCTTCTATTATTGAACAAAATGATCAATGAGAGTTTAGTACAAATCACCTCACTAAGTCAATAAATAAAAAATTGAAAAAGGAGGGGAGGGGGAAAAACCCTATTAATGATAGTAACCAGAATGGTGTAGCATTCAACAAAAAAAAACCACTATCAAATTTAAATTGAATAAAAAAATATGACATACCATACTTTAAATCATCAGAAAAGCTTATGATACGAGGGGAAGCTTGTAGTAGCTAGAAACGGATGCCATGCTCTGTACTTTAATATTCAAAATGTCAAATAGAAGAAAATTACTGTTACTAATTAAGAACAAACAAAAAACATCTATTGCGAACAATAAATAATAAAAGAAAATTTTTTTCAAGCATTTTCATAAAATTTTAAAAGTAAATAATAAAAAATAAAAAAACATTGAAATTATTACACACTGATGGAGAAGTGAAGAAAAACAAAATCCAGATCTGAAACCAAGAAGTAAAAATTGCTGGAACAATGTGAATGGTTCCAAAGAACACGCTGCTGGTATCAGTGCTCTACACAGTCGTTTTTTGTGTTTTAGCAGAAGAGGAAGCCACTGTTAGAATCTCACGTAGAGACGCGATAAAGAAAAACAGAGGCTGAATTTTGAAACCACGTTTCTCATTTTCTTTCTTTTTCTTCTATGTTTTTAACGCGAGAGAGGTAACAAATAATAGGGTTTATGCTATTAATTTTTGAAAAAGGAGAGAGAGTGTTTGGAAATGTAAGGTTTTTCGTTGAGGATATAATCACAAAAAAATGATTGGTTGCTAATTTATAAATAATTTTCGAATTAAAAAAAACATAAGTGACCAGAATTGATATTTCAAATCTGAACAAATCACCAATTTTGACCGAAATAATCAACTAGTAAAATTCCTATTTTTTTTTCCAAAATTTCATTCTCAAATTTCAAATAATAACAATAAATGCCCAGAATTAGCTCATAATCAATTCTGAATTATTGATTGAATAACCACTTATCGATTGACACTTGTAGCGCATTCAAAAAACGCCACTTGTCAGCAAAATTAGGCCGCTAAATGGAGAGCAATGAGGATGCATCTCTATACTTATTATATTTTAATAGATAGATAGATTTTTTGTTCGAAAATTTCATTTTCAAATTTCAAATAATAACATTAAATGCTCGGGATTAGCTCGTAATCAATTCTGCCGAATTATTGATTGAATAACCACTTATCGATTGACACTTGTAGCACATTCAAAAACGCTACTTGTCAGCAAAATTAGGCCTCCAAATGGCAAACAATGAGGATGCACCTATATACTTATTAATTCATTAGCCATCGATAACTTTTTAAATGATACTTCAATTTTTAAATGAAGCTCCAATTTAAAATGAATTAATTTTTAATTTGTGAAGTTGATAGATACGGTAGCAAAAAAATAATAAATCAGAGATAAGATTATAAACAGTTAAAAAAAAATGTTTAGGAGGTCTAACTCATAAATTTAATTATAGATCTAATTTTTATATAATTTTTTTACATTTTTAATATTTTAAAAAGAAAATATTTATGATTTAACTTTTATTATTTTAAGTATTAAATTATTAGGCCTATAATTAGGCTTATGAGTTAAGTTTCTAATATTTAAATACTAAAGATTATGGTTACCTAATTTATCTACTACAGTAATTACTCTTCTAAATTTTCCACCTTCCACAAAGATCCCAAAGGCCATCTTCATATATGCTTCTTTCAGAGGATTCAAAGAGGTATATATATGATCTCCTTCCCAAATGGAAAGGAAGCTGATGATAAAATACCCACGCTGCACCAGGCTACAAAAGAGAAGACTACTTGCACTTCCCAAGCAGCCAAACTCCAAGATTGCTTCAAGGTTTCTTAGATTCTTGACCAAGTGAAAAAGTACTTAATTAATCATTAATGTGACTAGGCAAAGTAATAGGAAAAGTTGATACACCAATCAAAAAGAAATCACACGTTTAAAATGATGAGAAATGAGGTTTTAATGAAATTTGAATTAAGACAGTAAAACTGGAAAAAGTTTGGTATCATAGTTTTTTAATAATCGATCGTCATAATATTTTATTTTATTTTTTATTTATAAATTACTATTGAATTAAATATATAATATTAAATATTATAAATATATAATTAAGAATGTTATTTATATGAAATTATAGATTCTAAATATGATAATTTTCATTTATGATTATCTATCATTACTCGTAAAGTTCATGTATTATGAAAGAAAAAATTTAGTAATTATAGTTTTATAGCCATAGTCCAAGTAATCATAATATTTCTAATTTGGCTTTGATTTTTATATTAATGACTATTGAATTAAATGTATAATATTAAATGTTATAAGTTTATGATTTTATATGTTATTTATAAAAAAGTGTTTAGTTGACTTATATTTTAAGGGCATATGATAAATTTTTTAATAATAAAAAATTTAAATATTTATATTTAATGAATATAAAATAAATATATTGAAAATTTAAAATTTTTATATTTTTAATAATTTTTTTTTAATTTATAAACCTTTTTATTTTAAATGATGCTTTTTAAAAATGACAATATTTGATTGTATTAACAATAAAAGATTGCTCTATAATTTTTAAAAATGAATACTATATGATCATTAAATTTAATCTGTTTTAATTATCATTTAACCATCAATATTGAAAAAGTATTAGTTAAAATTAATGTCAAATCATAAATTAAAGATATTTAGAATTGATAACTAGACTTGATGACCAAAATAAATTAAATCGGATGATCATACAGCATTTCCTCTTTTAGCTATCTTTAAAATTTATTTTCCCCTTTTGATAGCCAAAGCCCTTAGCAATCTTTAAAATTTCACAGGGCTTGGCTATTATTAACCACTTAACCCTTTGCCACCTTAGAATCACCCATATATGCATCTAGCTTTTCCTAAATTAGACCCACAAAGCATAAGGACGATGGAGTCCACCCACTTCTTCCTTATCTCCATTGCTATTTCCATCAGCTTCTGCTTCATCATTCAAACCCATGTCTTAGCTTCTTCTAACTCTAACAATCCATTCCCCAAAGAAGCTCACCCCACCAAAACTGGTTACCTCCCTGTGAGTACCACTTCTTCATCTGCAATTTTCTATACTTTCTATGAAGCACAAAACTCAACCTTACCTCTCTCCCAAACCCCACTTCTCATTTGGCTCCAAGGTGGCCCTGGTGGCTCCTCCATGTTCGGCAACCTCTATGAGATTGGACCATGGACTTTCTCTGACAAGTCCTTCACTTTTCGACCCAACTCCGGTACATGGAACAGAATTTTTGCCCTTCTTTTTCTTGACAACCCCATTGGTACTGGGTTTAGTATTGCCTCATCACCAAAGGAAATCCCAACGGATCAAAATGGTGTTGCCAAACACCTCTTTGCTGCTATAACAACGTTTCTTAAGCTTCACCCTGAATTCAAACATCGCCCCATTTACATTACTGGAGAAAGTTATGGTGGCAAGTATATCGTCTCAATTGGGTACAATATATTGAAGGAGAATACAAGGTTGAGTGATTCTGAAAGAGTGAATTTGGTTGGTGTTACCATTGGTGATGGGGCAACAGATCCAGAGACACAAACAGTTACTCATGCTATCACTGCTTATCATGCTGGTTTGAACAATGATAAGAAGAAGGAGGAGTTGGAGAAGATTCAGATGGAAGCAGTTACTTTGGCTCAGAATTTGAAATGGAGTGAAGCAACAGATGCACAGACCAAAGTATTGACGAGGCTGCAAGAAATGGCACGGTTGGCTACGGTCTATGATTACACAAGGAAAGATCATCCTTATCATTTCAAAGATTGGATGACTGAGTTGTTGAACATGGCTGAGGTGAAGAAGACACTGGGAGTGAACGAATCTCTTGTGTGGGCGTTACATAACAGTGATGTTAAAGCTGCATTGTATGCAGATATGATGAAGAGTGTGAAGTTCATGGTGGAAGAGTTGTTGAGGAGCAACAGTGTTAGGGTGTTGTTGTACCAAGGTCAATGGGATTTGCTTGATGGTCCAGTGCAAGTTGAGGCATGGGTGAAGACCATGGAATGGGAAGGGATTGTGGAGTATATGAATGCAGAGAGGAAGATATGGAAGGTGAATGGAGAGTTTGCTGGTTATGTCCAACAATGGAAGTCACTCACCAATGTTGTTGTGCTGGGTGGTGGCCATTATGTTCCTGCAGACCAGCCTCTCAATGCTCAAGCGATGATTGAAGATTGGGTCTTGCAAAGGGGTATCTTTGGAAATTCATCTTATTTTGCTTACATGTGAAATGCTGAAACTGAATGAAAGTGACCAATGAATGAGTGCAAATGTACGATGTACTATATTGACGTATTAGCGGAGGATACATGAGTAAATTCAGTATAGCTTTTGATTTTTCCCTTATTAAATGGCCTATAAAAAATCCTGTAGGATACAGATTCTAACCGTAAAATTTTTTAATGGTTGACTCTCTTTATTCCATGTAAAATTTGCAAATTTTTTTTTTCTCTTTTGTCCTGTGTATTAAGATGTTGGAGTTGTTTTTGTCAATGTAAAGTTCGAAAGCTATTGTCATGTCAAAATTTCTCCGTTTAATATATGAGCTAAAAAAAAAAATAAATAAATAACAAGAAGTTATAGAGTATGTTGTTTTAGCTTTTATTTTATTAAAAGAAGTAACTAACTTATCTAAAAAAAATTGTGTGAAAAGTTAAGTAGAACAACAATTCATTAGAGTAAGTTCCAAGTTATTTTAATTATATAACAAAATCAAGAGCAATCTTAGGTAATCAATAAAAAATCAGCCAATATCAATCAACAATTTGAATTAGATGTTCTATTTTTTTAGATTTCGAATGCTGTGTTTTTAAAATTGGTTGATAGTTACTTTAGGTTTCAGATATTTTATAACTTTCATTATGGACGTTCTATTAATAGTAGTTATGAATGTTTTATTTTTTATTAGCTAATTTGTTGGTTTGAAAATTATTGGTTACCTATACTTTTCTAAATAATAATGATAGAGTTGAATCTTTGTTTAAAAAAAAATTAAAATAAGATAAATAAAAAAAGCTTATACAAAGATTCATGCAAACTCAAAATAGAAAAGTAGTGCGTGAGAGATGTATTAGAGATGAAACAAGTTATTTCATGACAATTTGATATGGAATTATACATGATTTCTATGATATAAAAGTTTAGAGTTTAATTTTTGTAAATTCAATTTCATTTTGTATAAGATGAATAAAAAAGAGAAAAAAATTATACAAAAAAATTAATGTAAACCTAAAAAGATATTCTTAAGTTATAAGAATATATTGGAGAGATAATTATTTATATTTCTTCTCTTGTCAATTTTTAGTCCAAGAATATATTATCTTTTTCAAATATAGAAATTTTTATTTAACTAAAAACAGATCAGATATTCACTTGTTGCCTCTATTTTGAGGTTTTTACCGTAATAATAATTGTTTACTTTCGGAGAAAATTGTACCACAAACTCCGTACCCGATTGTAGATGTGTTAGGTAACATTTGTGGTTGTGGGAGCAGCATCAGGAACTCTTATTTATTTATTTAGACGCTGCTGGGGCCGAAGGCCTAGCTACAAGAAGGACAAGGGACTCGTCTGTATAAGGAAGATTAACGATGGTCAACTCATTACTTCATTCAAGTGTTAGAATTTTAAAATCTTGTATATAATAACTTCTAAATCCTTAAATAAAATTCTAATGTGAGACGAATTAATTTTTAATTTATCAAATTGAAAAATAGCATAAAAAAATAATAATAAGTGACAAGTCTATAAATACTAAAGATCAAGCTAGCTAATTTTTTCTACCACAGTAATTACTCTTCAACATTTTTACCTTCCACAAAAATCCCAAAGGCCATCTTCAACATATGCTTCTTTAGGAGCAATCAAAGAGGTATATCTGACCTCCTTACCAAATGGAAAGGAGCTGAGATATCCCATTTAGTGTGTGTTATCTCACGGCTACGGCCACGACTACGGATAGGACGCGAGCACGACAACAGCAACTCCCTCTATGGATTCGATGGGTGGGGGCTTTAGAGCTAAAAGTGAGTCGAGCTGAGTCGAGCCAGGTCAAACTTAAGCTCAGCTCACGAAAATTGAGCTTGACTCACGACTCAACTCATTAACAATCGAGCCTATTTCTTAAGCTTAAACTTGACTCACCGAAAGCTCACGAGCTAGCTCGAGGCTCAAATAAAATGAATATAATATATAATTTTATTTCAATAAATTATAATAACGTAACACATATATAAATAATGGTAAGTAACTAATAAAAAAAATTAGCAACATCAATAAGAATATAAAAAAAATTCAATTCATTTGTAACTATTATTTTATTCTTATTTTCAGTGTGATTAATATTGACTAACTAATTATTGATTATAAATATTTTTTATATATAAAACATCACCTTTGTATAATAAGTGATTAATACTTTATACTTTGAATATTATGTATATTAATAATTTAATAAATAAATAAATATTTATATATA
>JASCZI010181767.1:17212-28361 GCA_036250425.1 Stylosanthes scabra
GAATGGAAGAAAATTCATAAACAGAAAGGGTGGGTGTAAGAGGGATACTGCTCCATGGATATCCTTTGTCATCCCCAGATGATTTTGGTTTGGCCACAAGAAAGGTATACGATCGAAGTAATAATTGTTGTGGGGGTAGCGAATTACAAAGGGAAAATGACATTGAGCCGGAAAAGTAAAATAGAATGGATCTATTAACCATTTAATTAAATTTAAATGTAGGAATAAAAGTGAAACTAATAGAAAACTTTAGAAATAATCAATGGTAAAAATAGTTTCCGAAAGAGTACTTCAAATTCATCCATGAAGAACAAATTTGATCTATTTGTAATATTTAGAGAACTAATTTGATTGATAAAATCTTTTAAGAACAAATTTAAATAATGAATCATCTTTCATGAATTAATTTGACCATTTACCTAATAAATTAAACATTATAAGCGTGTTTAGAACTTTTCCAAACTTACTTTATCCAAATTTTTACGATGGATATGTTCTAGGCCTGTTTGGTTAAATTGTACTCTAATAAACTTGGCTATCAATCAATACATTAAGATCTTAACGATGATATTCAAGCACAAATATATCCACAGTATTCTGTCTTTGGCGATAGATTCTTCTTTAAACTTTGCACCTATTGGCATGGTAATCACATCCTTCATATACCTCCAAACCTGGTTGGTTCAACTGAGAATCTTCAAAGCAAGCACAGCGCTTACTCATCTTTCCCGTCATAGCGATTTCTAACGGCCTCTGGACCAACCTAGGGTATCCAACGTCACACCATACCTAACCAAAAGAGGAAACTTGTGTCATAACTCGTAAACAATCTGGTATTTTGTTAGGATGAATAGTTTAACTAGATAAATACGTGGACGATTTGACTGGCAATAAATCTATCTCTAAACCAATCCATTGTGAAGCAAAACCAATTATTTATAGAAGCTTAATCCTAGATAGAACAGCTATCCTTCTGAAATCATACATAAAAACCTGATGTTTTATACCATTCAATTATATTTAGTGCCACGTCATAATAGATGTTTCCACCAGAAAAAAAGTTTATAGTGTAAGTTGTGCAAAATATTTTATACAGCCAACGAGCAGGTAGTATGTGCTTCCTTTACTTAGTCGAGGTTATGGTGGTACATAATAAGTTTTATATAGAAAGCTTCAATCCTTAACAAAGAAGTGTTGAGAGGTAATACTCAAATTGACCCTTAAATTTTCAATGGAGTCAAACTGGACCTCAAATTTACAATCGTAACTCATTTTAACCCCTGAGTTCGTATTTGTCAGTGATATGGTAATTAAACACGTTATGTTGCCACTCTTCATAAAACAAAAAGATGTTTTATATTAAAGCTCGATTTTCAACGAAATGACGTTTCACACAAAACGCATCTCTTTTTTACTCGACATGATTATAAAACAAGATGTGTTTTAACCTCATTTGTGTGAAACAACATTTCATTCAGAAATGAGCTTTAATATAAAACATCGTTTTCTTTTATCAAACATGGAAATTTAACTTGTTAAATTACCATATCACTAAAGAATACGAATTAAGAGGCTAAAATATTGTAAATTTGAGGGTCCATTTTGAATCCTTTGAAATTTTAAGGGTCAATTTCACTTCGACCTCAAATTTCAGGGGCCAAAATCCAAATTGAATATTAACTCAATTGATGACTCTAGTCTAGCCAAACAAGAATAACATAGCCCCCCGCCCCCAAAAAAAAAAAAAATCCTCTTTTGTTTAACAAAGCCTTGTTTATTTTGATAAGAGAAGAATAACAAAACAATCAACTTCACTATAGTACAATCAAACTACTGCAGAGCCATATTCCTCAAGGTGGATTTTCTAATGGTCAAAGCTTATCTAATTTATTAATTTTAAATAACTGTTCAATTTATAAATTTCTTTCGTTCACAAATAATTGTCATTTAGAAACTTATGAAATATTTTTTTCTTTTATTCAATTATGCCTATATTTAATAATATTATTTGAAAAAGTGGAGAGTTATTAGTAGAACAATAGGAAATAAAAAAATAAGCGGAAGATATTGTGCTCTCAAGGTAGGCTGTTGTTCGAAAGCAACATGTTTTATAACTCAAGTATAATGACAAATGGGAAAGGGCCACTACATCTGTGCCTGGGTGTAGTACAAAATGAGCAGGGGTTCCCACCTTTTTGTGAACGAACAAGGATAAATAAGCTAGTTCACAAAAGAAAAGGTAGAGGTAAAGGTAAAGATAAAGGCAAGAGAAAGTTGCAGTTTGAGACATGGAATATCTATAAGCACACTTTTAGGAAAATCTATGGAAGTGATGAAAACCATCACAAGGAGAAGGAGAAAGATTAACATTATGTGTATGCAAGAATAAAGTGGATGGGGGTGAGGGCGAAGGAATTGGATACTTCCAGGTTTAACCTTTGGCATACAGGAAAGGTGAAGAATAGAAATGTTGTAGATATTATTGTTGATATGCAATGAAAGAAGTATGTGTAAGCCATTAAAAGAGTGATTGATTGAATGGTCGCAATAAATCATATTGTGGAAGGAGAATATAGTTTCTTGGGTGTAAAGTTAAACAGACATATCGAAAAGGATCTGAACGGATACGAAGGAATCCATGGAGGTCATGGTTATGGGGGTGTCAACACTGAGGGTAAAACTATCTTGAAATTCTGCCCAACTTTCAGTCTTCATATAACAAATACTTTGCTTTAAGAAGCGACATGAAAAAACTTATAAGAGTAGAGTGACAAGTTCTCAACTTGATTTCTTTTTGCTAAGGAGTGTCTATTAGAAATTTTGCACTAACCGCAAAATTATTCTAAGAGAGAGTTTGACTACACAACATAGGGTGCATGTTATGAATTTTCGGGTTGAGCGGTGAGAATTGAGAAACAAAGTGGGAAACAAAGAAACTTCCAAAGACAAGTAGAAGAAGAAGCAAAGTGGGACAGACATGGATGTGCAAATGAAATGCGGTGATCAAAGGAATGACAAAAGAAGTTTTGAAGAAACTAGAGGTATTTGAACAAGAGACAAAGAGTCATGGTGGTGGGACACAAGCATAAATTTAAAAAGTGGTATTTACGTTGTAATGTGAAAAATTGGAAATATACAAGAAAGCTAAGAATGAGACGAAAGTGGCAGTAGGCAAAGCCAAAACAATAGCATATGAGGATCTTTATTAATCTTTGGGTACGAAGGAGGGGGAAAAAGGTATCTTACAATATACCAAAGAGTCAATAAAGAATGGCAAGAGATTTTGATCAAGTTAAGTGCATTAAGGACAAGAATACTTTGATTTGCAGAACAATGGAGCTTGGTTGAAAAACTGAACAAATAAAAGAGAAATCAAGTCACCATGGCTAACCCCCTATATGAATATGAAGGCCATTGCTTTTGGGAGATGAAATGTCAGTTAATAAAAAAGGAACTAGGTTATTCATTTAAAATAATGATAGCACTTGATACCTCGCCACCCTCATCTTGGCTCCATCTTGAATTGCAAGAAGGTAATTTAGCTTCTTCAATCTTCTGCTTTTCTAGAAGCTGTGCACCTCTGGCAGCCTTTGCTTCAACCCCTTTCATATATTTCGTCGGATTCCCTTGTCCATCATAGTATCGACCTACTAGCTTGCCAACATACCTATACAAGCATGAATCAAGAGTCCAGTAAACATTCTGGCAATATGCTATAAGATAGAGGAAGAAACAGCAGCACTAAACATAAATTTCCTTCTGCCAAGACATAAGCTGCAAAATGAATGATAGGGATAGCCACAAACAAAAAATAAATAAAGAAATAAAAAAAAATTCATGCAACTGAGACATTAATATAAGAACTAGCCCTTGTTTCACTGGACTAAGACAGAATACCTTATAATAATAAAGGCATAAAAAGATTAACACAACATGTAGATATATAAGCTTTTAGGGTCTCTTTGACATCCTACCAGTGCTCTATTCATGGTTTAATTTAATGGCCATGCAATGCTACATGGTCTATTTAATTTCTGCTTTTTATGAGGTTGTTTTATCATGTTTTGTACTTTTTTCTTCTATTGTAATAACATTGTTTTTCAATTAAACAAAAAAAGATTCTGGAAAAATTATAACAACTCCAACAGAAGAAAATTGATTTCCAACTGAAGGTCATCAACCTAATCGTTTTTGTTTCTTATTGAATCATGTTACTAAATGGCCTAATAATTATAAAATACTTTCCTTACCCATGCACATGAAATAGTAAAGCTAGTTTCTAGAAGCTATTATATTCAAGAAATAAAAAATAAAAGAGCAGCAGAGAAGCCGCTGCCTAAATGAAATAGAACAGCACTTGAAACACTGATTAACGTAAGAGGCCATAACCAAGCCTGCAGCAACAGCGCATTGCTAGAGTATGAAACTGTATGAAACAAATCATCTGATATTAATCCCATTGTGCACTAACTAAAGATGTGGCTTCAGTGGCATCTTTGGAGAGAGAGAGTATAAAGCAGGAACTTCAGACAATCTAAGAGATTTGGAAATCAAAGATAGTATAAATAAAGCAGGAACTTCAGATGGTTTACGAGATTTGGAAATCAAAGGACTTACAGAAAAACAACTCTGGAAGTTTTCAATATTTAAATTTTCTTTATTGCATCGAAAGAAAACTTGATAGAATCAAATAAAACCAAAAGGGACTGCCAAAATTTTTGCGTTAATTGATAAAACAGATTTCCACAAATAAAATAAAAGAAAAGGATGAATATGAATTCAGAGATACAAAGGTTAAATCCTAATCTATATTACACAGTGTAACTTGTAATGCAGTTTTATTTTATGTGTAACATCTTTCTGATTATGAGCTATGAATGACCCTCAGCTCCCCTTTAAGTGAAATATCTTGTTACTAAGCCTCTGTAGAATGAATACTCACTTATAAGTTTTGAAGTAGAAATCCCTCCATTCAACAACGCTCTTTACCTGGCATCCACAGTTGAATACATAAGCCCTTGAGCCTTGATATTACATTTACATTTGACCAATTCAAATAAATCAGGAAAGTCTTAAATTAAATAAGAGTATGAAACAAAAGAAACAAGACGACTGATGTAGATGCACAGAATAAGGTATGCAACCAGTTGAGAACAATATATGCAACCAACAGACTTATCAACCATTTAAATCACTAAATTTCTATTAAAACTAATTTTTGTCAGCAATCTTGACAATTTGATACATCATATGGGTAGCCCAACTGCCAATGTTTTAATCTTGAGACCTAAGATTAATAGTTAGAGGTGTTTCAGTCTTGAGGCCTAAGAAGGTTAAAAATTCAAGAGTGAAACACCTCCAACTTTTACAAGCAAGCTAAAGTAAAAAAAAATGCATGTTCAAATCTATATACACTCTTAAATTGGAAAACTAGAAAACTCAGGAATACAGAGAGTGTAATTAGGGAGTTCAACTATGTTACAACTTGTAACTCTAAAGTAAATGCTGATGTAAATTGTACTATAGTAGTTACCCCAGGTAAGATGAGAACTTAATTCATTGTATATGCAAGGAAATCATAACGTAAATGACAGGGAATCTGCTACCTTGTTGATACACTTTGGTCTCCTTTATGATTTTTCTTTCTCTTCTAACCCTCACAAAAAGGATATGGTCTCTTGACTCCTATAGTAGTTTCAATTGTAAATCCTTTCTCCAATTTCTAACTCAACTCTTAAATAAACCTGTTTCCATCTTGACTACCCAACTTGGAAGTCCAAAGCTCCCTCTGAAGTCAAATCTTTTATATTGACAGTTGTGCTTAACAGAATTAATAGCAATTACAAGTTGCAGGTTAAAAGGCCACGTAGGACTATCTCCCTTGATGTGTGTTATGTGTGGAGAAAATAAGAATCAAATTTCACATCTATTTTTGCATTGTACTACGGCTGTACAATTTGTTTAGAATCTTTGATGGATGTTGGTTGTGTCCTCAAAACTTCGATCAGTTCCGACAAACTAGGTTTGTTTCATAAGGAAGTAGGAAAGAAGCAAAATCTTTGTGTAACTGAAAATTCTTCTAATACGAAAAATAGATTGGGAACAGAAAAGAAGCAAATCATATTGACCATAGTTGTCAAATCGCGAATTGTTTCTCCTCGTCTTAATGAAATTCGTCCTCTTTTTTTGAGTAAACATCCTTTCTGGTTCTTGAACTTTTTCGTTTTGGACTTGGCGCCCCTTAATGAATCGAAACCCCAAGAGCAGCTCCTAAGCAATTAAAAAATTGGACAAATCAACCCCTGAAACCGACAAATCGACCCCTGAAACCACCTGAGAATAGGTTACAATATGACGTATCAGGGTCGATTTGTCCTATTTTTTAATTGATTAGGGGCCGCTCTGGGGGTTTCGGTTCATTAAGGGGCGCCAAGTCCAAAATGAAAAGGTTCAGAGGTCGGGAAGGGTGTTTAATCTCTTTTTTTTAAAGAAAAAAAAAAGTAAAAGAGTGTAATGTGGGACAGAGGGAGTTGTCTACGTTGCAGGGGAGGGTGTTTGACACTCATGACTTTGTTAGAGGTGGTGTGGGATGTGGGTATATAGGATGTGGGTATATAGGATGTGGGAGAATGCTGATGGGAACAATCAAAATTGCTGGGTAATAACCTCAGACTAGGAGAGAGTCAGGCCTCTCAAAAGGCTGGCACTGTTACTCTTTCTTCTCTTCTTTATTTTGCAGTAATACACTATACCTGAAGGAGGGTAAAACCCTGGTTGTACTTCATATCCTGCAATTTCAGCTATTATTTTACTTTAATTTTACCTTCACTTGAGACCAGTTTTAAGAAACATCTGCGCCTTCCATTATATATGATAACCATACTTTTGTGCTGTTATATTTCTCCAATCTCCAAGGCACACTTTCTAGATGAGAGTTGCTAAGCTCCAGGGGTTCTAACTAAGCCAAAAGATATAAATTTGAGACTGAAGCAAAAGTAGAAATTAAAATATCAGCAGTTCTTTCTATGATTAAAGTTAAATATACTAGGAACTAGAGACATTCTAAACTCAAATGCACAAGGAAAATTCTTTTAAACTCTAAGTGTATAGAGTTAGTAAGAACAATAGAAATTACCTCGGTGCTAGAGAGACCACGCAATGAGTCAGTGAGTCCATCTCCTGCATGAGCAACAAAAAGGAGCGCAAAGAATTAAAAGATATTTAAAAAAAATATCAAAGAAATCCCCCCTTCTTTTTTTCCCCAGGAGCAACATTGGAGGAACAGATTTGGTACAACCATAGTAGTCCTTCAAAGACTACTTTTTTAAATCAGTTTAATCTTCATGATACAGAGAAACCATCAATTTAAGGACAAATTCATGTCTAATTAGACCTTAGAGGAACTTAAATGATCAATCATTTTAAATATTAAGGGGCCAAACTAATATCTCAACATTTCAAGGAATAATAAGCTGATGCATATATATATTTGAAAGAGTATTTTGATAGTTCACTCTTCATTTAATTCCCTTTCAATTTTCAAGCATTCCTTTTCCTTCTTCTACTCACATATTTAAATATCTTCTATTGACTTAAATTCCTTTCCATATGTAATTGCGAAGTTATAAGTGTCATTTGTATCTGAAAAGATATTACACCTACATGTCTGATACAATCATACAAACCAGATCAACAAAAGCCTTACCAATACATACACCATCTTTCATCCTTTCACCCACTTCTAACTATTCAATTTCTCAGAACAAATAAATAAGTAAATGGTGGACAAATCAGTCTAAAACAGACTTACACAATCTTATGACACAGCAACAGAAACATTTAGCTTAAATATTTGGATTAAAACAAGTAAAGAAGTTCTTGTCATTGCCACAAACTTAAAAGGATTAATGATGCATTTTTGACAATGCATCATTTAATCATTAAAAAACAACAGCCCACATAACTCTACTACCTGTGAAGTTTCCAGAAACAAATGCACGAGAGGCATCCCTGTATTAATCAAGTTAAGAAGAACACACTGTCAATATGAATAATCAAAAGATAGGGGGTGTGTTTGTGAGACTCTAGTTACAGGGAAAGGTAGGGAAAAGAAGGAGTTAAAAAGAATGGGTGTAAATCCATTTGACTCTTCAAACTATTTCCTTTCTCTCCAAAATCCAAATCAAGTCTCACAAAAACACCCTGAAATGAAATATTTCATGCAATTCAAAGATCAATTCAAAGAAACATGCCTTCCAGCAAAATGATTGTAGCCCCCTCCTGCACCATAATGAGATTGTCCTTTGGTTACATCAAACACAGATCTATTTCCAGCCAAAAAAGAAAAAAGAAGCACATAATAATAAATATAAGAGAAAACAATCTAATCACTAGCAGTCTCAGCAAAGAGCAAAACAATCTAAGCTAGTGAAACAAACCCTAATTATTTTTTTAGAATTGTGACATAGAAAACAGAGTAATTACCCGAGAATTCCTAGAAAGATTGGTAACCGTTCGTCAGTTCCGTTGAATAAAGCAAGTTCTTCAGCACTGAACAACCTCTACGAGGGAGAACAAAAAGAAAAGTTTAAGAGTCAAAATTGAAGAAGCAAGGATAGAAATATGTGAAACGCAGAATCCAAACCTGGGGAGTGTAGAATTTGGTGGAGAATGTGAATAGAAGAGCAGTGAGAAGAACCAAAAGAGCGATCCCTGAAAGGGGAGAGGTTGCTATAGTCTTCAGTGACATCTTGCAGACATCAAGTGGCACAGAAAGAGAAGAAGCTGAGATTTTGTGTTAAACACTCAAACTAGAGAGGCAAGCTTGAGAATCAAATTTGCTTCACCATTTTTACAACTTCCAATTGGTTTTTCTAAATTTTTATTTTTATTTTTTAAACAAATTGAGGTAGGTAGTTCTTCAGTTTTTTCTAAGTGTCCAGTTGAATTGAATTGGTCTTTTAGTCATTTTATCAGTCAACAATTTTAGCAATAAGCTGATATAAATGTTCAATAAATTTGAGAATTTAATTTCAATGTATTTAGTGTAAAAGAGTTTTATATATACATCCAATCAGATGTTATCACATCATCAAAAGTAATTAATTTTTAAGATCACTATTTCTAAAGTCAAATAAATACATAGATCTGATTGATTAACTGTGTAAAACTCTTTACACCGAAGTGTATTAAAATTAAACCCTAAATTTGATTCTTTCTTGACACAAAAATGATAAGCGTATACCTATTTTTGCTACTTAAATTTTACTAAGTTATTTATTTCAATGTTAAATAAAATATTATTTTAATGTCAAATAAAAATTTATTTCTGTGCTATTCTTATATTATTTAACATTAAAATAATTTTTATTTAGTATATAAATAAATAAATAACTTTATTAAATTTAATTAGTCAAAATAAATGTATATATAAAATGATTGTTTTGAAAAACTAATTTGATCAGAAGACGAGGATTAGAAGATTAATTTGATAATGATATCCATTTAAGAAATATATATATCAGAGTATATTTTTCCCCTAAAAATTGGTAAAAGTTTTTAAATATTTTTAACTTTTATTTTATTTTAATTTTTTTTCAAAATTTTTTATTTACATCAAATATATTTCTAGTAGTTAAATTTTTAAAAATTTTAGGACAAATCTAACAATTATGCCGGATAATTAGGAGTTAGTAGGAGAACTTTGTATTTGACTTGCTTGTATTGAAGATTGTTTTTGTGAATTTATTATTGAATTGATTTTGCATTTTTTGAAAAATTAAATGAATATATTTGATGCAAATAAAAAACTTTTAACACAAAATTGGAACAAAAAAAATTAAGAGTATTTTTTAAGGGTTTTTTTTTATATAAATATTTTTTAGTTACAATTAACCTAAATAAATATTTTTATGTATATTTATTTTTTATATTACTTTAGTGTTCCCGCAGGCAGAGCCCAAGGGATACTTTTTTGTACGAGTCTCGCGTGCTGTGAACGAGAGATTGCATCTCGTTTAGGTAGTCCCGCACGCACTGCACGCGAGAATGGGCAAATATGCATTCCCTCGTCCACTGGCCGCGGGAATGGGCCAAAATGTAGTTCCCTCGTCCACATGGCTTGGTGGGAGAGAGCTTGTACACGTCGGTTCTTGTCCGCTGATCGAGTGCTTCGAGATCCAGAGATGGACAGTTACCGGATGATATCCCTCCAGCTGCCACACAGCCGAGAGATCCGATTGTTGTAAAACCCCGTCTTTCTGCTATTCTCGTTTCTGACAGAAACGTGTGGACCGCCTTGCTTTTGTGCTTTTGATAAATGAATGGCGTGTTTAAGGGTCTTGGATACCCTAGATGTGTTTGTGGTGGAGATCGTCTCCAGTGATTGTCTGTTTCGGTAGATTTCTGTTTTTAGCGACAGTGCGCTGTTCGGCGACGGTTTGACCGTCTCGGCCGCTTTTAGAACGAGCGGAGGATATTGAGGAAAATATCTCCGACGGAAATTATTTATTTCCTAGATGAGCTCGAGTTGGTAGCCCAAGGGTGACGAGATTCGAAGTGCGAATTTCGTACCATCTTAGCGACGCTAGTTTTTGTCGCGAAACGTCCGGTCGTGATTTCGGTAAAACTGAAATACGACGGAATGTTAGAATTATAGCGCGATGCTATAATACGTCTTTGGACCTTAGTAGCCCCGTAAAATTTGAGACATAAAAGCCAAGAATGCCCTAAAAATATTTTATGACACCTTCTAGTTTTTCTCTCTCTTGCTTTTTGCTTTTTGCTTTTTGAGACACCTTTTTGAAAAGGCTTCTCTCTCATTGGTTGCATGGCTTAGGAACATGCAAAAGCTTCACATTTATTCTTTCTATATCACCTTTATTCTTATTATAATATTTCTTTACCACCTTTACCTTATTATATCATTTTTATTTTACCATTACCCCCACAAAATTAACTACACTTTTCATAACAAAAATACAACAAAAATGAGATGCCCACTTTTCCCTCCATGACTGTAGCTCTCTCTCCCTCTCTTACCCTCTGATGCACTATCTAAGACCGGTTCGGAAATTTTCAAGTTCAAAAACACAATTTCGTTGTAGTTAGTCCAAACCGGTAATTGACAATGACCAAATTTAGTTTCAAA
>JASCZI010181768.1:0-30160 GCA_036250425.1 Stylosanthes scabra
ATATAGGTCCTTAGCTTTAACTACTGAATTTAATGACATAAACCACTAAGAACATAAGCTAGAGAACTCCTAAAATCATCAAAATCACAAAATCTCCATATATACAGAAACCTATTTTCGTATTCAGAGTTGAGGTGACAAAAGGGAGATGAAATTTCGAGTTACTCACCAAATTAATCGGATAGAATCGAAGAGGAAGAGATGAGTTTCGCGTAGCCGCAAACAGTGCGACGATCGGAGCTCCGGATCAAAAGTTATCAGGGATTGAAGTTGGATGTGTATATAGGGTTTCTTCTTCCTTCACTCTCGATACTCTCTGTCTCTCAATGCATTTTGCTTCTGATGTATGTATGAAGCAATGAAATAAAATAAAGGGAGTCATCTTATTTGGTTACTTAAGTGAGGGGCATTTTTGTCCTTTTACTTATTGGTCCAACTTTGGACCAAAATTTTAAAGATAGGTGTTCCGATTTTCATTCTAAATATTTTTCTGGTCATTTTCATATTTTTAATCTCTCCATACACCGTACCTAGAAAACTTAAGCCAGTATTGCCAGTTAAATTAACGGTACGCATTTTTATGCGGTTTTCGAAAATCAGCTATCTTTTCTCGCTCGGAAAAAAATCACTGAATTCAAATTTCATCGTTAATTCTCCAAATTCCAAAGCCTTTAATATTAACCCCTTACGAGCTTTCTTTGACTATTCTAAATAAATAATTAATCTATCTAATATTTTTTTTTTTCGGATTTTACACCTATCCGCGGCACTGCGTTATTTTAGTTGCTCAAGGTATGCCAGCGGCACTAGGTAATAGACTTAAAAAAAAAAAAAGAGTAAATATCTATAGTTTTATTTAAATGAGTAAATATTATATTAATATTATTTATTTAAAAAAATCCAATAAATTCCTGTATGTAATAAATTCCTGTTTGTACCAAAAGATATTCAAACTATCAAACAACTTTATTCATTCAAGAATAGATACATGCATGATGATTTAATCAATTTAAAATTAATTTATCCACATCTATAAGGAGTGTTGAGCCATTCCTCTGGCACAATGAGTCAGCTCACACCAGTTGGTTGGAGCCACCAATTCTTGATGATGAGAAAGCAAAGGACCTCTTCGCAATCCCATTATAACCATTTTTATTTATTTATTTGGGTGTCCCATTATAATCAATTAACAACAAAACAATGCAGCCTTCAAATTGTAACTATTCATTCGGATAATAACAGAATAAGTTAATAACAGGAATTGTGGATTAGAAAAGATACTAATGATTTGGAGTCTTGGGGACCTTGAAATATGGCATACTTGCACATGCCTGTCGCTTTCAGGAGAAAAAAAATAAAGAAAAAGTGATGGCGGGGAATAAAATCACCAGATTATCATCTAATTCCATCCACAAGTGAGGGAAACGAAGTGGGAAACAGGACATAAATAAGCAATTGAGAAATTTTTGTTCGATTAAGCTTGAAAATGAGTCTTTATAGTTCTCAATGATAAGATTAGATAGTCAGCAGTTCGCTCAAGCTTTAGTTTTGGACTCTTTTATGACTTATCTATGTGTTCATGTTGGACATGTATGTGTGGCTAGAAGCATTTGTTATCATCGTAGCACTCACACATATATGGACATATATTATATAAGATAATATTATATATCCACTTATTTTTATCAATTAAATTCAATTAAATCATTTATTTTTACGTTAAATAGAATATTATTTTAGTGTCAAATAATATAAAAAATAGCATCAAAATATAAATTTATATTTAACATCGATGTAAT
The DNA here is from genome assembly GCA_036250425.1 of Stylosanthes scabra. Classification (NCBI taxonomy): domain Eukaryota; kingdom Viridiplantae; phylum Streptophyta; class Magnoliopsida; order Fabales; family Fabaceae; genus Stylosanthes; species Stylosanthes scabra. The sequence goes on from JASCZI010181768.1 coordinate 1,800, forward strand.
CTTCAATTTGACATAGAATAAATAAGTTTATTGGATTTGATTGGGCAAATAAAATATTATTTTTGTCTAAACAACTTTTATAAATCAATACAACATTGTTTTTAGGGTGTTGATATGTCATTTAGCGTTTTATATGGACAATCATTAACAAAAATTATTAATGAAATGACAGAAGGATGAATATGATTAAATTTTAAATCTTTTAGGAACTAATTTGATGATAAAATCTTTCAAAGACAAATATAACTATCGGCCCATTTTTCGGTAACTATTTTGACCATTAATCCGTATTATATATTCTATGGCGAATTTTTGTTTTTCATAAACTACCAACAACTTTTAATAAAGATTTTGGTGCTGTGAGAAATATATAATAAAAAATAATTTAATTTTTTTTTTAAATGTGTTAAAGAGTCTTACATGTCATTTAATTAAATTTAAAAATTAGTTATTTTAGTTTATGTGATTATACATTATTAATTATCTATATAAAATTTTTTATACTACGATACATGAAAATTAAATTTTAAAATATCATATACATTTAATTCAATTTCTTGTGAAAATATTTAAATATCTATATGCAAGGTTCATGCAAAAAATCATAATAAAATTTTACTTTTAGGACTTTTTTCTTATTTTTAATTTTTTTTTTTGTCATTCACGAGATAAAGGTCCACTTGGAATAAAATTACCAAATTTTAAAGTCTTGTAAAAATACATATTAAATTTTGGTTATTTTTGTTTCAATTTAAAATCTTTTGACGGCTTTTTGTTGTTAAGATTTTTTAAGGACATTACGTAAAAACTTTTTGATGATATTTTTGTTATTTTACCTTTTTTAAGGACAAATTGACAAAATGGTATCAAAAAAGTAATATTATTGAAAAAATATGAAAGATAATTAATTTCTAAAATATTTTTGAGGAAGACAAAAAAAATAATGTTACAAATGGCAAACAACTTTTATATGGGATTTTATATGAGGATAGTTATAATTAACAATACCTATAAAAAAGATCATAATATTTTTAAATAAAAATTATATATGAATTATATCATAAATATAAAAGATTTTTTCAACAATGTTTAGCAATTTTTTTACGATATCTTTTAACGAATTCTTTAGAATACCTGTTTCAGCAAAGACTTTTTATTAATAAATTATGACGATAAACTATTTTGATATCATATCATATGTTATTTATGGTGATATATGAAATACAATAATTATAGAGAAATATATGATTTCAATAAACACATGTTAATCATACACTTCTTTTTACGCACCTATTTAAAATCTTTCAGCTCGTTATACGCGCCTCCAAAACCCTCAGCTCGTGACACACTCCCAACATTTAACTAGTTTTCAAAATTCTTCGTCGTTTTCTTTTTCAATTTCTTCGTCGATCTTCAAAATTCAACGTGCGTCTTCTTCGTCTACTTCTTTCTTCTTTTTTCTTCTTCATCTTGTTCTTCTTCTTTCTTTCTTCTTCATTTTTTTCGTTTCCATCTTCGTATTTGTCTTCTTCGAATTTTAAAGGTAAGGAGAATGCTGAAGGTATTTCGGATCATTGCGATCTAATCTCGAATTCTGGAATAAATCAGATGGACGAACAATTAGAGGTTCGTAATTTTTGAATGTGTTTTTGTGTTTTTTAAATTTTGTTTTATTTGAATTCGAATGCTTTTGTTGTTCTTGTGCGTTTGTGAGTTGTGATAGTGAAAGCGTTTATACACATGCATGGATAAAAGCAATACTGTTTGAATCAAATTTGCTTGATTTGCTTGATTATGTGTACATTTAAGCAATACTGTAGAAAATAATAATAAAGCTTAAATAAAAAAACAATAATAATAACGATATGCAGCGAAGAAGTAGACAAAAGAGAAGACAGGAAAACTTCAGCAAATCGTTCACATTCCGCACCACACCAACCAAACCACCAAAGTCCAAACGCCAAAAAGCACACCTCGTTCTGGCCACTTTCTCATTCACACCCTATTATACCATTTTGCCCTTTCCCTATTATTTTAGATGACTCCCTTTACCTGCTCCTTTCTATACCAGAAAAGAAAAATGGTGGGAAGTCATATGCACCGTTAGCTTAAGATAAAATTATTATTTTAAAATTATTAAATAATAATTTAGTCAAAATTCATTTAAAAATCATTTTTAATATTTTACAATAAAAAAATAAACTTTTTTTTATTAAATTTAATTATAAAGTCTAAATACCGTTAAAAAGTCTAACTATATACCATTTTTCAGCATAAAATGTGTTTTTTCATTTCAAAATCAACCCCTACATATAATTTAACTCTTTTATAATATATATTTTATATTTACGGTTAATTTTGATAGGAAGTTAATATTTTAATATCTATTTTGTATCTTTATATATATTATATATGAATAGATAATTTTAGTGTCCAACTAATAAAAATCATAAAAGATAAGGAGTTATTTGTCTTTTTCTTTCTTTGTATATCAAATTATGAATAGAACCATTTATCTCTGTGCAACCATTTTCAGTTTTTTACACCCTCCCCTCCCCCTGCCTTCTCCCTGTCTCTCTCACACACACATGGCCAAAGGTGGAGGAAAACTAATGAAGCTCAAGTCAGTACTCAAGAAATGGAACTCATTCGGCACCAACACCACCAATAAACAGAGCCGTGGTGGCGCCACAGTGAGCGCCGTCGCCAACGACGAACAATCCTCGGTGTCAGGACCGGATTTCCGGGCGGTGTACGTGGGCAAGACGTGGCGCAGATACTGGGTGAGTCCGGACGTGGTGGAGCATCCGCTTTTCCGAGAGCTCGTGGATAGATCACGTGAGTCCTACGACGACAACAACTTGGCGGTGGTGGAGGAGGACACTGTCCACGTGGCATGCGAGGTGGTTCTGTTCGAGCACCTGATTTGGATGCTTGAAAACGCTGATCCTCAGCCTGACTCACTTGACGAGCTCGTCGAATTCTATACTTGCTAGCACGGTTTTAAATTAGTTTTAATTGTGATGAAAATTCAGATTGCGGGTAAAGAAGTTGTGATTTTAAAATTATTAGATCGTAATTTAATTAAATATGTCAAATTATTTAATGATTTTGAGCAATTGTGTTTGGATAAAATTTGACAATTAAAATGCCTACAATTTATTTAAATATGTGAAATTGTTTAAGAGTTTTTTAACTATCAAATTTACTCTGGTTTTGACCAGGCCATTGCAGCATTGATGGCTAGTACAATTATATACTTCTGCATGGCAGTACGACCAAATTTTGATTGTGACTGCAATATAAAAGCTGTTATTGCTGTCATTTAGTTTCATGCATGGCTGTAACTTGGTTATGCTTGCAGTTTCAATAATGTATTGCATCTTGTTTATTAACTAGTGTTACTGATGACGACCGACGAGGGCTTTAGAAGTAAAAAATTTACTGTATGCAAGTAGAATTAATTATTTGTCAAAATAATTTGCGATGGATATATGGATTTCAGAGAGCTGAGTAATATATTATAGAAAAATATAGTAATCAATGAAGAGGTACTCAATAATCATCCAAATTTTTTTTCAAATAAATAAAAATTTAAAATAAATAGAATATTTGAAATCTAAAAAAATAAAATATTTAAAATATAAAAAAATATAATATTTAAAATTTTAAATATATATTATTAATGATTGGGCGGATGGCGGTGGTAGAAAAAAGAACTTCCCAACGACAAAAAGCCGCCTCCACTGGCGGCAGACAGTCGCAGAAAAATTGTTGGTGGCCTAGTAGTGGAGGTACATGACTTGAAATGATAGGTAAAATTGTAATATAAAAAAATTAAAAAGAAAAAGAAATATGGATAAGATAATAATTATAAAAAATAAAATTACAAATAGATTTGACTTTTTTAATTATTGCAGAAAATAGTGATCAGACACTAGTACATATTTATTCCGAGAAGTGGGCTAATTTAAAAAAAAAAAATAATTAAATTCAAATTAAGATGTTGTTTTTATTATAGAAAATAAAATATAAAATAACTAAGTTTTAATTTATATTACTTAACAATTAACATACAATTAATATATTTTCTATTTTATTAAACTAGTATAGACTATAGTATCTAGTAGCAAATCAACTATCTATTAGTTCTAATCCGCATACACGCATACAAAACATAATAAATATCAAATGATATATAAAATTTAAAATATATTTTATACATTGATTATAAAAATACCTAATATTTTATTTATATTCATGTGTCATTTTTTCTTTTTATAATCACCTAAATTGTATAAAATATTTTTAATATTTTTTAGCATTATTAATTAATAATACATACTATTTTTAAATATATTTTAGTAATTTAAATTGTAAATAAAATTCAACTCAGTAACATGTAATTATATTTGAATGCATTTAAGCATATTTAAAAATTACTTTTTATTATTTTGTTAAATCAAAGTTTAATAAAATGAAAATACACGTAGCAGATTAAATAAATATCATGCATAAAATATATATCATATATCTCTGTGACATAATTAAAATTTCTTTTATATGACTTAATATATCATTAGTATAAATATTTGATTTGTTAAAATAAGAAATAGCTTCTCAATATGAATTTATTTCTAATATATAATAAAAAAGTTACTCCATACTTATTAATTAATTTTAGCAAATAGAAAATATTAATAGATTTTTATGTATTAAAACTTTTTATATTTACTTAAAATATGTTTGATAGAAATAGAAATTAGATATACTTATTAATTATTACTTATATATTAATATGTTATATATTTATTAAGGTTCATTACTCTTTTTTTGTAACATTTCTTGATTTATATTTAAAGAAATTCAATGGCTCATAAAAAATAATTTATTACATAAACTCAGATTAAATAAGCTTATTTTAGAGATATCCTTGATTATAATAACAAAAGAGCATTATATTGGAATTGAGCACAGGATTGACCCTGAGGGCCTAATCTTACTAACTCAACAAAATCCCCCCCCTCCTCCCCCCTCGTTTTTCTTTTTTTTTTCTTCTTCTCTATACAGCATGAACAAAATGAAAACAGTATGCCATGGAAAGCTCTTTTTCCATAGAAGTTGATTTAGCACATGTGTTTGTTTGGGTTATATAACGGAAGGCATTGGCTGAGCATGCTAACTAACATAGCTTATAAGAGATAAGAGGCCGGGTCACATGCAAAGTGAAGAAAGTAGTACAAACAGTGCCAACACATATTATGTACTGTGACAACATGCCACTTTTGAGTTGCAACTCTCTTACGCCCTCAGAATGTCCCACTACAAAAGGGAAAAAATAAAAAATGGTAGTCATTAATTAATTGATATTTGAGATTACTCACTAGATTCTTCCATTTTTTGCTGGCTTCTTTCTGTTCCCTTTGCTACATAGCGTAACAAAAGAATGTGACATACATTTACTCTTCTTTTGTTCACTTTCCAAGTTTATGTAATATATTAAAGATAAAGATATAATAAGCAATTACAGTGGATCAATGCAATGTGAGTTCTCAGATGAGGATAATTATTTATTTGAAGAAAAAAAATCAACAAAGTAGCAAAATTGACTTTGTTCATTAATGGAGTTTCTAATGCATTTGGTAGAATTGGAGCAATGTTGAGATTTCCTGAAGACAAGTTTGTTCCTATATATCACAACTAAATTGTATTTTAGTTATGTTGTACTAATAATAATGTTGCCAAGTATGAAGCTTGCGCCATGGAAATTCAAGTACCTATAGAAGAGTTCATAGTTAAGGTTCTTCAAGTGTATGGAAATTTTACTCTTGTGATTTACCAATTAAAAGGGGAATGAAAAACTCGTGATATAACATACCATGCTTCTATTCAAGAATTAATTAAGGAATTTGATGAGATTTATGTTTCATCACGTACTATGTGAGAACATATTATCCTCTATATTTAAAATAGGTGATAATGGAAATTATGGATGGGAATAGATCGGGTTACTGGATGGAGTTTGTGGCTCGGCTCGGTTCAGACTCTGTTCGTCTCAACTCGTTTTATTAAACATATCAGGCATATGCTTTTTGTAAAGTCCTTTTAATAAATAGGCGAGGATCCATAAGCTTAAAAAAAGCCTATAAAACTCGTTGGGTCGGCCCGTCAAATTATTTTTATAAAAATAAGATTTTTTTAGTTTAGATTTTAACTATTAATTTATGATAAAGTCAAAAAAATAATCAATAATAAAATTTTAAAAAGGAGTAAGTATAGTTATATTATATTTATGTGATTAATGGTCAATATATTATTGAATTATAATTTATAATGAATTATAAATTTTGGATTGTATTTAGTAAAAAATATTTTTATTTATAATTCCTAGAGTAGATATTTTAAAAATAAATTCGTGGGCTTAACAAACTTTTAAATAGGTCGAGCTTAAATTTTTTTTAAAAAAAGCATACTTACATTAATAGGCTTAGGCTTGAGCCTAAAAAAGCCTAGTGACAATAACAGGACAGACTCGCTTAAATCAAAGCTCAGCTTGGTTCGGCTCATTCCTACTCCTAATGGAAATATATAACTCACAAAAGTCATAATCAATCTTGTAACGTTAAGGATGATTTTAAAATAAATAAAAAAATTTAGAGATAATTTTGATTTTAGACATAAATTTTGAAGACTAAAACAATATTTAATCTGTGTTTTTTAGCTATAAAAAAAAATCAAAGAAACACAGCCTTAGAATTTTTTGAGTGTTCACTGTCAAATTCAATAGATACTCGATCTACCATATGTAAAAACGAGTTTAATTGGTTTAGGGAGTAGCCCCAGCCAAGAGCTGTCCCTTTCAAAATCTTTTCCAAAAAACCATATTAAAAGCTTTGCCGTTGTGTTGTTGTGATTCCTATTTGCCATACGTGAATCTAAAATTCACGGCTCCACACTTTGGCAATACAGGAAGAGTCTCAAAATCAAATCGCTTCTAATTTACTAGTTTAGAAGTTCAACGAGTTTAATTTTAATTCAACTGAATTGAAATAAATTAAAAAGTCACTATTTGGTTTATTATAACAAATGCATAAATCATTTGCTGATTATTAAAAAAAATGGTATATTTTATTGGATATAATTAATCTTTAAAAAAGTCACCATTCCCATTCGAGAATATCTTTTGTGAAACTAATATTTATTTAACTAGCTAGGTAGGAATCTCGTGCATGTACATGGCCACATAAAATAATTAAATTAGCAAAACTTTAATAAAATAAATAGACTCATAATCAAGTTAGGTTGATATAATAGTTAGTTTATTAATTCATTTAATTAAATTTTGGTATTTAAATTTAATCTTATGCATATAATAATTTATTTGTCAACAGTAAATTTTTAAATAAAATTTTAATTAACCATAAATTAGTCCTTGTCTAGATTGTACATGAAAAAAAACTATAATATGGGAAATAAATGCCGGATGGCAGAGGAAAAAAAGAAGTCCATATTCTGATAGACAGCGTGAAGTCAACAGCTTTTGATGAAGCATTAGGCACCAGAAAGCAAATATTCTACATACAAGAAGTTAAATGATATTTAATGATACAAGAAGTTAAAATTAAAGCCTAAACTGGTTAGAGAAATGGGCACTACATGCCAAATGCCAATTATACTATTGATTAGGTAGGTAAAGATGCTGGCTTTGTTTTATTTTCCCTAGCATACTACTTAGATGTACTCTCTATGTGTATCAGTGTATAATTTAATTTCGTTCGTTAGTTGGTATATAAAAGAAAAGAAATCTTTTTGTTAAGCTATTGGAAGACCCTTAGATTAGGGAATAAATTAAATTGAATAATTAAGTGGGTTACACGAAATTCTTATAGTACACAAGTACCTCTAAAACGCGCTGCCAAGCTGCCATTGCCATTGTCCTCATCATCATCTTCATAATCATCATAATATAATGGCGGTGCATGCTTAAATATTTTTTGATAGATTAATACTCAAATTTGTAATTGGTTTTCGGGTTAGATAATATTCAAGTCATCTTGTTGCTGCTTAATCTAAAACTTCTCAGGAATTTATCTTTGTAACATAAATTATCAAAAAAGAGAACATAAAGTTAGGAAAATAACTTAATTAACTACCATCTTAACCAAATCAATTTGGGTTGGTCTAGTGATCAGCTCACTAGTCCGCTTAAGCAAGTGTCGAGAGTTCGAATCTCGTTTTGTGCATGCAACAACCCATTGACCAGCGACAAACTCTTAAATAGAACTCAGATCCACGGTGAATTAGTTCTCAACCTGTCTGGTTCGGGGATACCATGAAAAAAAAAAAAACTACCATCTTAACTAGAGTCGTCAAAATGAGTCGCAAATCGCGGGTCGACTCGGATCGCTCAGAAATATGGGCGAGTCGAGCTAGTAAAATCACAACTCATTTAAAAGCGGATCAATTTGGCTCGGATCGTATAACTCGCGAGCTAGACGGTTTCGGGTCGAGCGGGCACGGGTTGGCTCGTCTAACTCGTTTTTCCTATTTTCCTATTTTTTTAATATATAAAGTATATTTTCGTACATAAATTTTCTTTATTTTAATTAATTTTTTAAAATTTATATAATTTAATATGAAAATATATTAATATGTGATAAATAATTTTGAATTTGTATGGACATCCAGTAAAAAAAGACTAAAATTATATAATAATTTTATTTTTTAAGAAAAATAAAATGAAAAACGAGTTAAACGGGTCGGCTCGTTTAACTCGTTAACTCGGACGAGTCGAGTCGGGTTGGTACTTCCTTGGCTCGTTTAAAATACGAGTCAACCCGTTTTTTAGATTTTGGCTCGTCGCTCGGGACGGGCTGGCTCGGATTTGGCCTGCCCACCCGTTTGACAGCTCTAATCTTAACGAAAAATACAAAGACTTCAATTTGTTGTTAAATATCATGATAAAGTTGACTCCTGAAATTTAGAGTTATGATCAACCCTTTTGTGAATGTCAATAATACTAATCTGGCTGTTAATTTTTCACGCTAGATTCAAATAAAACCATGCCTTGATTTATTCGCGCTAGCACAATATAAAACTAAAGTTCTACCTCCTTTGCCGAATCAATCTCCTTTTCATTCACTTCGCTGACTACTCTATTTGACCCACCACTCAAGAATCACTGTTGGTTTGTCGCCCTGTAGTAAGCCTCCTTAGCGCTAAGCTTATTTCCTCCATATGTAGCCTTTTATTATTAGGGTAGATGTGTTATATATATCTTTTATAACTAGGTTCTATTTATCTTATTGACTATGATAATCATTTCTGGTATTTATGTAAGTTATTTTTGGCGAATGCTATGGTGTAGATGGTAAATAACATCTACACCTGTAGACGCTACGTGGCAAATTATGGACCGTAGATGAGAAAGATGAGTGGTAGAACAGGATGTCCATAGGGAACATGAACCCGACACAGCAGGAACGGGACAGTGCTTTGGATGTTGTGTCACTTTATTAACACATTAGATTTGTCATTATTAAGACAGGATATGATGAAGCTTAATTACTAGGTCATGCTTCAAATTTCCATCGGGCCAAGTAAGTGTTTTGCTCCATGAGATTGTAGAAGACTAATTAAATTCAAACAATTAGAGTTCAAAATAAAAAACTTCAAACACTTAATGATACTTGAACAAAAAAAAGAACAATTAATGATATCTTTTTTTCTTATGTTGAAATTTGAAAATGTTAATTTCATATATTTGTAATATTGAATTTAATTGTTTTTTGTTTTCTTGAGACATATATTACAGGATAGTGCATCAACACGGAACACAACAAAATAATTTCTTCCTTTCCATTGCTATTTTGTCTTTTATGTATTATTCTAGAAGTAGGTAAGTCATCAATTTGTTGGTTATTTAATTCCTTAGAATCCGAAATATCCTCGCCAATGATTTGGTGATTGTACATATTAGGTAGTATATATATTTGTAACAGACTTCTTCTTCATTCAATCAAATACAGAGAATACATAGCATATTCATACGTTCTTATCTTTTATCCCAAACCTTGTTATGGTATCAGAGCTCATTTGAGCTCTGCTAATACCCAACAATGGTAAAGACAGCAAACCCAAACAATCAACCATCACCAAGCTCCCCTCCTTCCTTTATCAGCAAGATGGAAGGAACACCACAAACAAAAGCACAAAACACAGCAAGTCCCTATTACATTCACCTTAGCGAGAATCCAACCTCTGTCCTCATTACACCGGTGTTAACAGGAAACAACTATCATTCCTGGTCAAGGGGTTTCACCATGGTTGTAATTACCAAAAACTAATATGGATTCCTTATCAGTCTCATACTGATGATCCTCTCTATTCTGCTTGGGAGCGCTGCAATAACCTGGTGCTTTCCTGGTTATTTCATTCTCCGTCGCCTTTCATCACGCAGAGCGTGATATACCTCACTACTGCTTCATCTGTTTGGTCTGACCTTCATGAGCGTTTTTCGCAATCCGATTTGCTTCGCATAGCCGAGCTCCAGGAATAAGTTTCAGCACTGAAACAGCGGAATCTATCCGTTGCTGATTTTTACATGGCGCTGAAGACCCTCTGGGAAGAACTTGACAACTCCAGACCTCTGATCAGTTGCACATGTCAAGCAAAAACGTATAGAACAACTGATTTCATCATACACTTCCTCAAGGGACTAGACGAATGATTCTCAGTTGTTCGATCTCAAATTCTTCTCATGGAACCACTGCCGCCGGTAACCAGAGTCTTCGCAATGGTAATCCAGCATGAACGGCAGCTCCAGGCCAGCACGGGTATCCTTGACGAGCAACGTATTGTTGCCACTGCCTTTGATAATCGACGACCCGGTGCCGGCCGTGGCCGTGGAAGCTCGAACGTTGGAAGAAGCAGTGCCACCACCAAGCAATGCACCTTTTGCGGACGGACTGGTCACACGATTGATGTGTGCTTTGGCAAACACGGATACCCTCCGGGCCACCCCCACTATCTCGGTCGTCCTCGCCTGCCTGACCGGAACAACGCCGACAGGGGTTCTTCTTCCTCTTCTTCGAACGGCACCGCTGCTCTCTCTATTCACTCAGCTTCTCATGCACAGAATGAAGGAACATGTGATAGGGTTGCTGTTGGATCTTCTCATGGGTCAGCCCAACAAGGACCAAGCTTGAGTTTAACCACAGCCCAACATCACACCCTCTTAGCTCTCCTTAAACAGGCAGAGGCCCAAACAGGATGCAAAAATAGTAGTAAATTTTCTTTTGCTCTCCAAACTGGGCCTTTTACTAGCCCATGTTTGAAATCTCATCACATTCTTTGTTCTGCTCACACATATTCCATATTGAGTAACATTGCATCACACAATAAATTTTCTCATTCATGGATTATTGACTCTGGAGCAACCAATCACGTCACTTCTAATTTGGCTCATTTTATTTCTTATACACATATTAATCCTATTTCTGTTTATCTACCAAATGGTTCAAAAGTCATTGCCAAATTCATGGGAATTGTCAAATTTTCAAATTCTTTAATTCTTAGAGATGTTCTTTACCTTCCACATTTTCAATTCAACCTCATTTCTATCTCAAAGCTCACCTCCACTCTTTCATGTGAATTAACATTTTCACAATTCCATTGTACTTTACAGGCACCGGACAACAAGAAGAAGATTGGTTTGGGTAAAGTGAGAGAAGGCTTATACATCCTTGATGAAGACACTTGCCAAAATAATCCATCATTGTCACACTCAATAAAAATCACTTACCTCACCCCCATCACCCCCATCAAACTTGTGGCACTTTAGATTAGGACATCCATCCAACCATAGACTTAGCATTTTACACAAACAATTTTCTTTCATTCCATTATACCATGATCTTGATTGTGATGTATGTCATTTATCTAAGCAAAAGAAAATTCCTTTTCCTCAAAGTTCAAGTAGAGCTAATGCCAATTTTGATTTACTTCATATGGATATTTGAGGTCCCTTTCGCCAACATTCAATTCACAACCACAAATATTTTTTAACAATTGTTGATGATCATAGTAGATTCACTTGGGTCATTTTATTGAAATCAAAAAGTGAGGTCTCTCAACACATACAAATCTTTATCAAACAAATTGAAACATAATTTAGCACCAAAGTCAAAATTGTTCGTTCAGACAATGGACCCGAATTTCTCATGTCTCAATTTTTTGCCTCCAAAGGAATTATTCACCAAAAGAGTTGTGTAGAGACACCCCAACAAAATTCTAGAGTAGAAAGAAAACACCAATACATCCTAAATGTTGCTCGTGCCCTTATGATCCAATCAAACTTGCCCCTCCAATTTTGGTCTTATGCAATTTATCATGCCGTTTACCTCATCAATAGGGTTCCCTCATCAAGCATCAATTTCAAAACACCCTTTGAACTACTTTTCAATAAACCACCAAATTTGGATGATCTCAAAGTATTTGGTTGCCTATGTTATGTATCTACTCTAGTAGCCCACCGATCAAAAGTTGATCCAAGAGCCTCCATGGCTATTTTTCTTGGCTTTCAACCTGGGCTTAAAGGATACTTAGTCTATTCACTCCACCAAAAACAAATCCGAACCTCCAGAAATGTTCAAGTTAATGAACTGCAATTTCCTTTCCACAAAAAATAGCCCAACAAGCCCAACTCCATTTAATGATCCAACAGTTTCTGATCCACCCATCATTTCCAATAATACCCAAGCTGAAACAGTTTCCCACCCATCTTTACCTATTGGGCCAAACACTACCATTATTGATCCATCACAAGCAAATTCACCCACTTCATTTTCTCCCATTCCACACACATCAGAAACACGCCCCTCACCTCTATCGCCTTCATCCACTGAATCCCTATCACCTTCTTCCCCAATTACATCTTCTACACATCAAATCTCTCAACCTTCAATCGACACAAGCTTGTCACCTCAACCAACTGAAAATTCTCTTCCATCGAAAGCAAATGAGACCTCCCCTCTCTCACAAAGCCCCGATAATACCACTCCACCACCTCAACTCCGTCGTAGCCTCTGCCAAACCCAACCACCTGCTTGCCTGGCCGATTACATCTGCAATACATCTCTCACTTCACCCACACCAAGCTCTTCTCGGTGCCGCTATCCTCTTGAGTCTGTCTTCTCCCTTTCTTCTCTGTCCGACTCTCATCGGAAATTTATTCTATCTTTGCATTCTGAGTTAGAACCTAGGTCATTTACTGAAGTCAGTAGATCACAAAATTGGCGTGTTGCTATGAGGGCTGAAATTGAGGATTTGGAATTAAACCAAACTTGGAAGCCGGTGGACTGTCCCCCTCACATTAAACCCATTGGGTGCAAATGGGTTTACAGGATTAAGAGGCGTCCTAATGGATCAGTGGAACGATACAAGGCTCGCTTGGTGGCCAAAGGATACACTCAAACAGAGGGGATTGATTTCTTCGAAACATTCTCACCTGTGGTCAAACCGGCAACAATCTGGATTGTTCTAACTTTGGCTTGGATCAAGAAGTGGCCAGTACATCAACTCGATGTCAACAATGCATTCTTGTACGGAGACTTGTCTGAAGAGGTTTACATGACATTACCACCTGGAATAGCTCCTACTCGGTCAGGACAGTGTTGCCGACTACTCAAATCTCTTTATGGCCCAATCAAGTCGTGTTTGGTACGAAAAACTTTATTTGCTTCTTTTATCATGTGGGTATAAGTAGACTATCTTTTATTATAGTTTATTTATTAAAGTGATTGGCTCTGAAGTTTGCATCTTGTTAGTTTATGTGGATGATATCGTTATCACTGGTAATTCTGTTTCTGAAATTACCACTCTAAAATGAACTTTGGACAATCACTTTAAAATAAAGGATTTGGGAATTCTGAAATACTTTATGGGAATTGAAGTTGCCCACTCTGCTCAAGGTATCTCTTTGTCCCAACATAAGTATTGCATGGATTTACTGGCTGATTCTAGATTATTAGGAGCCAAGCCTGCCAATTCTCCTATGGACAGTGCAACCAAACTCTTCCAAGATAGTAGTCCTTTGCTCCCTGACCCCACTGTATATCGCCGCCTAGTTGGTCGTCTGATTTATCTCACCACTACCCGGCCTGATATCACATATGCAACACAACAATTGAGCCAATTTATGGCTACTCTGACCAATGCTCATTATCGGGCTGCCATCCGAGTCCTCCGTTATTTAAAGAATAGCCCGGGCAGAGGACTATTTTTTCCAAGAAGTTCAACATTGCACCTTTCTGGTTTTAGTGATAGTGATTGGGCTGGATGTCCGGATATAAGGTGATCATTGACTGGCTTCTGTTTCTTTCTAGGAGAATCATTGATCTCTTGAAAAACCAAAAAGCAATCCACTGTTGCTCGATCATCTACTGAAGCCGAATATCGAGCTCTCGCCAACACTACATGCGAACTCCAATGGATCTTAAACCTTCTCTCCGCCCTTAATGTCTCCTGCAGCAGAACTCCCGTCATTTACTGTGACAATAGGAGTGCACTTCATATAGCAGCAAATCCTATTTTCCATGAAAGAACTAAACACCTTGAGGTTGACTGCCATCTTGTTCGCCAAAAGGCTCAAGCCGGTGTTGTGAAGCTTCTTCCGGTCCCTTCATCGAATCAACTGGCTGACATTTTCACCAAGCCTCTCTCTTCCAAACCTTTTCACACAAACTTGTTCAAGCTGGGGATTCATAACATTTACCATCTTCTAACTTGCGGGGGCATATTACAGGATAGTGCATCAACAGAGAACACAACAAAATAATTTCTTCCTTCCTTTCTATTGCTATTTTGTCTTTTACGTATTATTCTAGAAGTAGGTGAGTCATCAATTTGTTGGTTATTTGATTCCTTAGGATCCGAAATATCCTCGCCAATAATTTGGTGATTGTACATATTAGGTAGTATATATATTTGTAGCAGACTTCTTCTTCATTCAATCAAATACAGAGAATACATAACATATTTATATGTTCTTATCTTTTATCCCAAACCTTGTTAACATATTTAGAATCTGAAATGTTAGTTTAGGATATAGTTTTGTTGGGGAAGGCGAACTCCATCTTAATTTATTATATTGACCTATGTGATTCTGTTTCAAATTGCATTCATATCGATAAATATATATTTTTATATGAAATCACAAATTAAGGTTTAAGATGTTAAAATTGATCATTGGATTTTTAGGTGGTGAAGTAATAATAATAATGTTAATTTTTTGTAAAAGGGTATTAATGCCTAATTACCAAAGAAATAAAGATCTATATATAATTATTAATTAATAGATTATATTTATTGTCTCTGATAATTAAGCACACATTAAATGTAAATAATTAATTTTTTTTTTGAGTTACATAATAAAATGCGATGTAGAAATTACTTTTCACTTTTAGAGTTTCGACATCTTTTGTCCATGGTATCCCTTAGTTCAATAGGCGAAGAGAGTAATTTCGTGTTGAACATGTGTGATACAGAAAAAAAAAGATGATAAAAGTTATAAAAATATGAGAAAGAGAGAACTCTTTTAAAATAGTTTTCTAATTTTTTTAATATTAAGCTAAAACTCGGATATAAAAGATTTTTGTTTGTTAACATAATATTTATTTGGTATAAAAGACTGATTATTTTATTGAATACAAAATTGAGAAAGTTTAACATTTTTGTTGAAAAAATAATGTAAATGTAAACATATTCATAAATAATTAATATTTAAATAACAAATTATAGGGTGAATAATGTATTATAAAAATTTCAACATTAATTTTTTAAAAATAATAGAAAAACGACTAAATATGTTTATATTATTTTTTAAAAATAATGTATTATAAAAATTTCAACATTAATTTTTTCAACATTACAGATTTGAGATAACAATTTCGATCTCCAAAGTCCAAATTAGAGTTTCAGAGTTGACACATCATGATCAACAAGAATAAAAACAACAATTAAAACCACATGAACGACAATAAAATCACATAACAAATGCAAAAATGTTGTCCTGTACATTGCTTTTTCTTTTTTTTCTTTAATTTTTCAAACAGCAAAACTGGGAAAACAAGATAACATGAGCATCAACAATTTTTTTTATCTTCTTTCAAGTTATGCCTCTGCCTTCCTCCAAGCTTCTTCCTTCAATCCACAAATCCAAAATCATCATGAAAACTCTCACCCCATGAATAATTTCCCTTATCAGAACCAAAATCACAAATCCTATCAACCCCACAACGTGCCTCGTCAATTAAAGGAAACTATAAGAAATACGGGAAGCAGCTCCACAAATTAAAGAACCCTACAAGAATTTGCGGCACACACGACGACGTTTGAACGTAATGGCCGGAGAGCATCGACGGGAACTGGAATTGGAAGTAACGACCGGTGAAGGCAAAGAAAAAGGGGTTGATGGAAGCCAAAGAAGAGAGAAATAGTGATGGGTAGCACTTGGAGAGAGACAGAGTAAGAGCAACTAGAAGAAGAAGAAGCAATTTGGGTTTTGGGTTGTACAGGGTAAAAGGTAAGTAATTGGAATTTTATAAATTATATAAGGGTATTTGAGAAAAGAATTGTTATTAAAGTTTCAGTCTCAGTTCCTTAGGGGTGTCAAAATTCCCCACGCCGCGAGTATCCCGTGGGGAACGCCCCGAGTGGGGACCCAAAGGCGGGGAATTTTTTCGTAGGGATGGGGATGGGAGCAAAGTGCCCCAGAGGCAGTGGCGAGGACCTGAGCGGGGAATCCCCGGCCTCGTTCCCGAATCTCCGAACTATTTAAAATGCCTAAAATATTTTTATTAATTAATTTCTAGCATATATTTTTTAGTAATTTTACATCTGTTTATGTTCTATTATTTTATTTTTCTTAATATAATGTTGAGTTTTAAATAATTTGTTATTTTTGACAAGATATATTTAAATAATGTTTCACTATATTAGTATCTTTGTACTAATTTTTCAATTTTTTGTTATTTTTTATTAAACTATCCATTAAAATTATAAAAGAAAACGGGGAATGGGAAATCTATGGGGAATGCGGAATCCACGGGGAATGGGGACGGGAACGAAAATTCCCCGTGGCGGGAAATGGGGCGGGGACAGGGAGAAATTTAGAGAGCGGGGACGCAGAGCGGGAAGGCATCCCCCGCCCCGCCCCGCCCCACCCCATTGACACCCCTATTCTCAGTCCTCACTATTTGGAGGTACTGAAAATACTGAAATTTTGGGAATTGAGACTGAAATTTTAGTTCCAATCCCTATTCACCAAACACAATATTGAGTTTCAGTCTTTCAGTCTCAGCCCCAGTTCTTCAAACCAAACGCTACCTTAATTTACCAAAATAGTATTTTAGTTTACCAAATTTCTAATAATCCAACTATCGGTATAAAATACATATTGAAAATGACTTAAACAATATACATATTTTATACGCAAATTCTTAGTATGAATGATAACTTATATATTGAAAATGATTGGACGAGATTTATTCTACAACATAGACTATGAATATTGATGATGATGATGATGATGATGATGATGATGATGATGATGCAGATGCAGATGCAGACATGGAAGAAGGAAGGAAGAAAAGAAGAAGAAGTAGAAGAAGATGCAGATGCATACTTGGAAGAAGGAAGGAAGGAATGAAGGAAGGAAGAAGAAGAAGAAGAAGAAGAAGAAGAAGAAGAATATTTTATTTTTGCGCATTATTGCTTTCTGTTTCTGCGCAATTTTGCTTTCTATTTCTGCGGATTATTGCTTTCTGTTTCTGTGCAATGCTGCTTTCTTTTTCTGCACATTATTGCTTTCTGTTTCTGCGCAATTTTGTTTTCTATTTCTGCGCATTATTGCTTTCTTTTTCTGCGCAATGTTACTTTCTATTTCTGTACAACAACAACGACAGCAGCAGCAACAGCAACAACAACAATAACATAAAACAGAGAAGAAGAAGAAGAAGAAGAAGAAGAAGAAGAAGAAGAAGAAGAAGAAGAAGAAGAAGAAGAAGAAGAAGGACAGCAATGTAAAATAGAAAATAAAAAGAAGAAGACGACATGGCAGACGAAGAAGATGGACAGCAATGTAAAATAGAAAATAAAAAGAAGAAGACGACATGGCAGACGAGGAAGAAGAAGAAGAAGAAGAAGAAGAAGAAGAAGAAGATACTGATATGAAAGAATAAGATGACGACGACGACAGAGGTGGAGGAGATGGAAGAAGAAGAAGAAGGAGGAGGAGGAGGAGGAGGAGGAAGAGGAGGAGGAGGTGTTGGGTAGAGCGTGAAGATGAGACAATGCGTGAAAACACGCTCCTTAATGGTGAGAGTAGGATTGGTGTAATAAATTCACTTGGTTAACCACTTGGTTAGTAAAACCACTTGTTCAAATAGCGAACTGTATATAAATTACCATTAATAACCTAATATTTTTCAATAATTCTATATGAACAAGTGGTTTTGGCCAACCAAGTGCAACCAAGTGATTTATTTCTATGCTAAATACAAGACTATTTCGGTGTCAAATGGAATTTTATTTAGGTGCACTTTTTTATATTATTTGACACCGAAATACTATTCTATTTAGCATAGAAATAAATCACTTGGTTGCACTTGGTTAGCCAAAACCACTTGTTCAAATAGCATTACCCAATATTTTTATAGTATTTAAATTTTAAATTTATATAAAATAAAAAAAAAACTAAGAAACCAATACATTATGACCAATAGGGAACCAACATATAGTTTCGGATGATAACTTATATAAATTTTGGATGATAACTTAATTTTGGATATATGAGTTATGAATGATAACTCATATAAAGTTTGGATGATAACTTAACTATTGGCTCCCTAATGACTCCCTAACGTTGATTCTGTAGCATTATTCATAAAACAATATTTATAATAATTATTACCTTTGCGTTTTTTAATAAACTTTCAATCAGTAAAGTCAATCTCATAATTATATCATCATCAAAATTATTAATTTAAAGTTGATTGATAAAAACCGGTTCCGCATATACATTGATGTAGTGTGGCCGATCTGCAAACAAACAGAAAAAGAGAGGTTGTTTTGGAATATTCATAGTCTACGTTGTAGAATAAATCTCGTCCAATCATTTGAAATATTCCTCTAAATCCATCATAGACTTAGTCCAGCATAGACAAATAGTTTTATTCCTTGTAAAAAAAAAATTTATTATTTGTACACTAAATTCAAAAATAAGAGAAATTTTTTTAAAATAAATAAAATAAACATAATATTTACCAAAATACGTTTTTCTAAAAATATTTAAATTTTTTTCACTAGAATGATGACATCAACATGTAAACTTTTATTGATTTAAAAATAGTGCATTCCGTAGAATTTGAAACAAAGACTTAAGAATAGTGAACTTACGTCACTACCATGAAGCTAAATTGATTTTTGTTACATGGAAAATTTTTTTTAATATATATATATATATATATATATATATATATATATAATATTTTCTAATTAATATATAATGTGAAGTATTTTATTAAATATTATTTTTATATTTAATTAACTATTATTTTATTTTATATTCAATGTTTCTTAAGATTTTTTATTGTATATGAATATTAAATTGCAATTATTTAATATATATATGTTTAAAATTAAAAATTATAATATTAATAATTTAGTAAACATGGATATCATTACCGTCACAACATGGATTGGGACTGGGCTATATTACATCTATAAAAAAAGAAGCAGTGCCACCAGCATTGATACACTCTCACTACATAATGGTATAAGAGATTTCTTATTTTGTAATACATGTTAATAGTGTTATAATCCAACGAGAGAAGGGACACCTTTCAAGTCAAACTCTCCATTGATGATTTGAAATATTCATGTTAGTATATTGCGGGAGCTGAGGCAGCTTATTCTATCCCTTATTAGTACGGAAGGTGGTCGGAAGATCGATAATTTAACATATCGATTTTAGGCAATTAATGTAGAAAATCGATTGGACTATTGTCCTTCTTGGATTAGCGAGGACAACCATATATGGATCACCTTCGAGGTGTATAGGAGGGTTATGCAAGACAGGTTTATGAAGTTTTATGCCGAGGTGCATCAGGTTGGAGGTTCTAGTGGCTTACGTCCATTTGTGCCACTAGTGGACCCTTTTCCAATCAATATTGTTGAACCGGATTGTAATTTCGAAAAGATTCGGACTACGAAAAGTTATAACATGAGTCTAAACTTTGATTTGAATTCTTAATCTTAATTATTAGTTTGAGTGAGTTTGATTATAACTTAATTTTATAATTCAATTTGGATGTTTTGATTATAATATGAATATAATATGAGTTTGAAATTTTGTTTGGATAATTGAGTTTAATTATTATCTTAAATGTGTTTGATCATATAATCAAATTTTGTAATATGATTTGGAACGTATTTGATTATTTTTTACTATAACATCATTTTGAATGTTATCCTTATCTTGTCTTAATTTTAGTAAGTGATATGTTATGCATAATCAAATACTTAATTATTTCAAAAGATAAATAAAAACATAATCAATAATTATTTATTTGTAAATTATGCTATTGTGATATGTTAAATAAGATGGATTCTTATACATGTTACCTAATACTTAAGTTGAACATAAAATTTAAAAATGTACATTCAAGAAGCAAACAACTAAATAAGATATTTGAAAAATATTAAAATTAAAGAAAAAATAATATGAATAAATTGCAGTGCCTTAAATAATTAAAGATAATATATAAAAGCAACACTGACACACACATATAATCTACGAAAGCTACAAGTACATACACGTGTACTGTAGCATTGTTTTAATGCACACTGAAAATAGCCTCCATAGATCTTTATCGTTAACATATTGGGCAATTCTCTGGTGCTGAATGAATGAGCAAACCTTCTGGTGCTGAATGAATGAGCAAACCTTCAGTAGCGGCTGAAAAAATTTTGACCAATAAGAGGATAAACACATGGCAAATAGTATCTGAACATGTGAGAGAAATTGCACTCGATGACAAGACTCAAAAAGATTGATTCGAAAAGTGACAGTGATGCTTAGTGTGATTAAGCTAATGAAAAGGCTTATGACCCTGAAGTAATATTTATATGATTAGTGATTAAGCTAATGAAAAGGCTTATGACCCTGAAAGTAATATTTATATGATTAATGGTGAATGAAAATAATCATACAATAATATTATGAGTCTTTTTTGTTTTAGTCTTTGAGGCCCATTTTTTTTATTGAGTCAGACCCTTTTGTTTTTCTTTCTTGTTGATTATTTTTTAATTTTTTATTGAGTGTGAGTGTGGCTTATTTTAACTCCTCCCACCCTTTGACAAAAAAAGAAAGACTCCCTTCTCCCACAAAAACCCAGACCCGAGGGTTATAACTTTATTCCATATCATAGAACTAAATGAAGAGTTATACTCCACTGAAATGGCGATGAGAGGGATGTAGTATGCAAAGAAGGCATCTCAGTACCTAATTGAAACTACAGATTTGAAGAACTTGGTAGTTGTCTTAGAAAGTAGTATTTTCGAATTTGCCGGCCAACAATGTCTCACACTTTCTCGCGGGACGAAAATATGGATGAAGTGTCTGAATGCGAAACAGAGATAGAAAGTGAGGTACGTTTTAGGTTTCTTTTGATTTAGTGTTTCTGTTTATTCACCCCCTTTCTCAGTGTGAACTCTCGAATGTGGTATGGTGTCTGATTTAAGTTATGGTTTGTAACTTGTGCTGGTTTGCCAGTATGGGCCAAAGGGCAACAATGGGGTTGGAGAGGGTAAACAGAAAGAAGACGATGAAATCTCAAGTGAGAGCAACGAGGATTCCGCGGATGAATCCGAGAGCAATGGCGACGGTGCAAGTGGCGAAGGCACTTCCGATGTGCCAGTAGGTGGGGTTAGCGCAGATGATATAATGAATATGCGGTGGGGAAGCCACGAAGACGCGTACGATTTTTACAGGGGATTCGGCATACGAAAAGGTGACTCTGGCAAGGATTCAAAGGGCAATTTGGTGAGATACAGATTCTTTTGTAATAGGGAAGGTGTCAGAGACCGTAAGCATTACAATAAGGTTGATAGAGCGAGGATGCATAAGCCGGAGACCCGCACAAATTGTGGGGCAAAGTTGTCTGTATATTTGCACAAAGGCGATAATGTGTGGAAGGCAAGGAAAGTGGTCTTGGAACACAATCATGAGCTGACACCCATAGGAATGCTTCATATGATAGTGAATCATAGGGATATTACTCAGGCGGCTAAAGCACAGATTGATGGGATGCATACGCAGGGCATTGCAACTTCTAAGATATTGGGATACATGGCGGGCATGGCTGGTGGATATTCTTTGGTAGGGTTCCCGAAGAAGGATGCATACAATTATGCAAACAAATGTCTTCGAAAGAAGATTGCCAATGGGGATGCAAATGCTTGCATAGGGTATTTAGAAGGAAAGGCAATGCTCGACCCAATGTCCGTTGCTAAGTACGAGCTGACAAGTGAAGATAGACTTGGAAATCTTATATGGGCTGATGGTGCAAGCAGGGTGGACTTCCAATATTTCAGGGATGTCCTTGCGTTCGATTCAACTTACCGGAAGAACAAGTACAAGAGACCGGTTGTTATTTTCTCTGGATCAAACAACCACAAACAAACCACAATTTTCGGCTTTGGCCTGCTTCAAGATGAGAGTGTAGCATCGTATAGCTTGATGCTTGATAATTTGATGGAGGTCATGTGCAAAAAGAAACCATTCGTGGTTGTCACAGACGGTGACAAAGCTATGATAAGGGCTGTGAGAGCCGCTTTCCCTGATTCAGCGCATCGCCTCTGTATGTGGCACGTGGAGCGAAATGTGATGTCTAATGTGAAGGATGATGAGTTGTGCCGACTTTTTAATAGATGGTTGTATGCTGATATGCTTCCTCAACAGTTTGAGTTGGAATGGGAACAAGCTATGGATGATTTTGGAATGAATGAGAGCCTCTGGGCAGAATAAATGTATCTTAAGCGGCGGATGTGGGCAAACGCATACTTGGCCAATAAGTTCTGTGCGGGTTTTCGGACGACTTCAAGGTGCGAGGGCATAAATGCCTTTGTAAACAAATTCTCCAAGTCAACTCATACTCTGTTGGAGCTTGTACAAAGCCTAGAGCTGGTGGTTCGTGAGTATAGAAACAGGGAGTTGCTCTTCCATTTCAACTCAATATATAGTGTGCCGGTGTTGACCACTTGTTTCTGGGACATCGAGGTAGATGCCGCGAGGGTATACACACGAGAAATATTTTACGATGTTAAGAAGCAAATCGAGGGGGCTGGTGCAGTGACTCTTGTGGAGAAAATGAGATGCTTAAATACGATGGCATATACGTTAGAAGAATATGACACAGATATCCGACTAATGGCACTATATGATAAGGTCACAAATACACTTAATTGTCAGTGCAACTTCTGGAAGAAAAACGAATTCCCGTGTAGGCACATGTTCTTTGTGATGAAGGAAGAGCGCATTAAGGAGATTTCAAATCACTTGGTTTTGAAGAGATGGATAAAGGATGCGAAGTCCCCTGATGAGTTTGTTGATAACAAAGAGGATGTTACCGAAAGGGGATTTTTGCTTCGACATTGTGCACTCCATGCGGCATCACAGTGGTTCTTGTTCCTAGGGGCGCATTCCGAAGGGCAATGATGGAGGTGCATGGTCTATGTAGAAGTTTGGAGAATGAGGCAAGAGGATGTGATGGTAAGAACCACAGATGTGTTGGTACCCGCTCAATTAAGGATCCCCTCGTAAGCAAGACCAAAGGAGCACCTAAACAATGTAAGCATAAAGGGCTAGGAAAGCGCAGGAAATGCACTAGTTGTAAAAAGACAAGGCACACAAAAAGAAACTGCCCAGAAAATCGAAAGAGTAGCCTTGCTAATTACTTTGTTGACATGGGGGCGGATATGTCAGAAACATATCATGTGAAGCCACATTTTGCCAAGGCAGAGGATATTGCTAACACGGTGAGTCCTAATGGTTTTTGGAACTTTCTTTGTGTTGGGAATTTGTATACAATTTTACCTAGTTGAAGTTACACTATCGCAGGTATTCTGTGACAATGAACATGAAAGGAATGTTACTTGGCCAGATGGTACATGCCTATCCCAAGCTAGTGAGCCACTAGGAAAACTCCAACAAGAAGATTTTGATGCAAATAATTGTGAGTGGCTTTATAAGGTGAGTGTACAAGCATGTCATTGGTTTATCATTTGGTTCCCTAAGTGAATGTAAAGAGATCCAGTTGTTGTGAATTATACTTGACCTCTCATATTTGTTATGATGTTACAATTTTTAGGAACGCGGAGTGATGGCGCAAAGACAGCCTAAGTTGCTTGATTCCGCTTTCTTTATGGATGGACCTACTGTTGTTGCTGCTGAAATTTCTCTAGTGTTATTGTCTTTTTTTTTTGTGCTGCTCTAGTGTTGTTGTCTGATTTCTAGTGGAAAATATCACTATCTTGAAAATGAAAACTATCACAATGATGACTTGTGTAATTTTAATGAGTATAACCACCACTGACCTCACTGGATTATAGCGACCATGTACAATTTCCCTCTTAATTTTTTGCACTAACCACGTATGATTACGTTGTTCTCTTATTTAGTACAAAACAAGCCAATTTTGGTAAGTACAATTGTTCTGCATAAGGTGGACACATGCTTGGTTGTTTTTTTTTTAATTTATATATTAAGCTTTGTTTTGGGTAAATTAGAATCCTAGAATATATTATGCACATTAATTTTTTTTGGGTCTAAGGTTTGGGTTTTTAAATAAGTAGCTAAATATGCCTAACATATGTCTCTTTTCTTTGATATTGAGCTTTGTTTTGTTTAAATTTTAAGCCAAAAGTATATGAAGTCCAGTATAAGCTTTTTGTTTTTGGGTGACTCCTAGTATATGTGTTTACAACAAGCTTTCTTTTTCTTTTCTTTTTTCCATTTTCAAAAATTATAATTCAAATTAAAAACTGATTATAATTGAATGTTCTTAATTGGAATTTAATATTTTGAGTTATCATATGCTTATTTTTTATATTCTTCGTGCTTTAAAAAATATAATATTTCATTTAGAATTTAGATAAAATATTGAAAACTATACTATTATATGATTTTTTTGGGTAAAATATTGAAGAGTTTTTTGACAATTTTTACTAATCAGAAACATTATGGAAGAAAAAAAATATTAATTAACAAAAATCAAATATTGGAAAACATGGCAAGTATAAAGTGGTAATCCAAAACCGTTTAAAAACAATAGTGCCATTAGAATTTATTTTTAGTTTATCATTTTTTTTGGTATTTTTTAGTTTTTCATTACATCAGTATATATACAAGAAAAGATATTGACCCAAACCTTCTTAAACATTTCTAGGCCCAAATCTTCAAGAAAGATTTTTAGCCCACATAATTTTTTATACAATTGGCTAGACTAACACTAGCAACCCCCAACCCCAACCTCAAGTGTTTTTTCATTAAAAAAAAAAAGGTGTGGGGCTAGCATGTATTTTTGATTGTTTTGTGGATTCTCGCATGGGCCGGCCCAATGACTGATTGATAATGGGCAGAATCATTTTTTTGGGTTAACAAAATTCAACTTTTTTAGAGATTTGTAAATGTGCTTTTGTTTTTGTTCTGATAATGTGATTTGCATAAAAAGTTGAAGATGTTGGGCTCATTTTATTTGCACTACTAAAAAAAAAAAAATAAACCAAATATGAAATTGCAAGAGAAGCAACGAAATCCAAAGATAGATATATTAGTTTTTCGGTCACAACCTTGAGTTTGGACTATTTAAGTCACATACAATAGGCTACTTTTAACATAGATCAAGGTTCCAAGCAAAAGTAGGTGACAATCTTCCAATAATATTTTGCATCTATGGTTGAGCTAAAAACTTACTTACTGGACATAAACAAATCGAACCTTGAAAATTTAACTAAAGCATAATATATTTCATAACCCTAATAAACTACTCTGATACTACTATCCCTAAACTCATACGATAATCGGAACGCATCAACTTCAAATAGTGGGACTTGCACTTGGGGAGGCTTCATTGGTTCCAGCTTCAGTACCATTCTGACCCCTCACAGCTAGTTGCATCTTAACGTCCCAGTAATCCATGGCTCTATGAGAGATCTCATTCGCAATAGGATTGAACCTGCCCATAACCAAGTCAAGTGCAAGCCTGAACCTAGTTTGATAATTGATTTCCTACAGAAACACAAATAGCTGATATTATATTTCGATAATTTCGGGAAATGTGGATAGCGAGAATAATAATCAGCTGAAACCTTACCCCAATATTGTAGTCTGACCACATCCAGTTCTGCATCATCCACTAGTAAACAAAAACTCCACAGTTGTTTCTGACCAGAACAAAACATTAGAAAACATTAAGCGTGTATGGGTTTTGAAACTGACAAAAAGAAAAACATTGAAGGGTACTCACGAAAGAGGTGCTTGCTGGCCACAAGTGGCTCATCGATGTCATACAGTGATGGGTGAGGCTTGTGGCGATCTTGTTTTTGCCAAAACCTCTTGTCCTGAAGCATATTCTCGATAAAAAATGCTGTGACAATGACATTATGATAAATTGTTTTGCGCAAAAGCTATGAACTTATAGTGATAAAGGGGCTTAGTTATTTCTAACCGCATATTTCATCTGGGCTAGACGACCCTCACGCTGACTCTTGTCATTAGCTGAATCCAAGTAGATTAGCTTCCGATCCATGAAATCAATAATCATCAAGTACCAATGATTATCCTTATGCAAGGGCACATATATCTGCGTAAACATCATCAGAAAGTCATTTCAGTGAAAGCAAGTTACTCTATGTGAAACCAAATCATTACTAGCAAAGCCAGAGCAGTACTCTCATAAGGCCATCAGCAAACCCCATGAACCTAGTCCGAATAAACTCAAAAGTGTCGATGTTATGGTTAACAGGGCTAAGTGCAATTTGCTGCATGCAAGTGCAAGGAATAGAATGAGAATCGTTAGTTGTGAATAATGAGAGAATAAGTTATTGTGGGGCTACTTACAGTAAATGTTGTGGGAAAAAACCACTTCGGTGAGGTGTTGTCATGAGTTAGCATGCTTGCAACCAAGT
Organism: Stylosanthes scabra; assembly: GCA_036250425.1. Lineage (NCBI taxonomy): Eukaryota > Viridiplantae > Streptophyta > Magnoliopsida > Fabales > Fabaceae > Stylosanthes > Stylosanthes scabra. The sequence continues at coordinate 29,046 of JASCZI010181768.1, forward strand.
TAATAATCTGTTATAACCATCACCATATGTCAAGGAAGGGATAACAATTAACGGATGCATGTAAACAACATGTTACTCAGTTTAGGACATGGAGAAGATGAATCTTACGTCATCCTGGAGGGCCTCCCTTGGGCAAAGGCTCAAAAGTACATGCCTTTCTCCTAGAGAATGCTCATTTGACACCAGAACCTCACTATGACCACACCACCCGCATGAGACTGGATAATAGATATGCCAACCATGCTAAAATGAAACATAGTAATATGGAATAATCGATGCTTACCGCATATACTGTCCTCTTCCGAATATATAAGCAGCCACCGCAAACTCTGACCCCCAAAGCTCATGCCTTCCGGTGGCCGGAACAAACACTGCACATATCAAATAATTTAATAAAACATTATTAAACCCCCAGAATAATATTGGAAGAACAATGTTGCGATTCATGTGCTCAACTAACCCTTGGCATCTCTGATGACATATGAAGGCTATTAGGATGTGTATGGTAGGTGAAGGGAGAGCCATGCACTGTTTGCCTAATTCCATCTAGCTCACCAGAGACGTTCTCATCATCCTCAAACGCCAGTCTCCTCTGTAACCAAAAGTAAAAAATGGAGCTGTATTCAGTGGTGCTCACATATCGTGCAGGTGAGTTTTGTTGGGAAAATTCAGGTTCAACCAAGAACCTATCACACAGCGGAAGCACCAAAATAATTTTCCCACAACCTGTGCAGTTAAATAGGCAACACCAAAAATACTCCAAGCAGCAGATAATATGCAGAAATTAATAACAGGAGACACAAGCAATTTTTATCGTGGGAAAACCCCCAAAAGAGGGACAAAAAACCCACGGGACCTAGTCCAGTAAAATCTTCCACTATCAATAATAATGGGTACACAATCAGTCCTCCTAGTAGCACTAGGATATCTCAACAATTATCAAAATACATCATCACAACGGATGGAATCAACATAAACCCTCCACAAAGTGGGTATCTCAAAACAGACGCAAGAGAAGGCAATAACACTAGCAGGTTATATCCTAATGTTCAACACTACACCAGGAATAACATACTGAAATCTCATAAGAAACGGAGCAAGTTTACCAAGTCAAG
>JASCZI010181769.1:11217-24493 GCA_036250425.1 Stylosanthes scabra
AAAAAAATTTTAAAGGAAAAATAAAATGTCGGGGTGGCCATTGTCTCCCTTGGCTAACACTCCACCCCTATATCCAAAATCATAATTTTTTTTAATATTTTTTTTAACAATTACATATAATACATTCAAAATCACTACTTATAGAATATAAAAATCTGGATTAAATACACATTCGAAACCACTTAAAATTTATTGGTTAGAAAAATATTGATTTATTATAATTTTCATAAATGAATGTCAACTCTCATTCACTCAAATTTTAGATGACTACTACCGTGAAGTGCATTAGAGATGAATATAATAAAGATAAATCACATGGACAAGGATAATGTTTCGGAGTGTTGGTGGATGTATAATTAGTAGATGCACACAATAAAATGAATACACTTATTCTCGTCCGTGTGCTTGGGAATTGTTATGTAAAACTTTTTTTTTTTCCTTCTGTGTTATATTAAAATTACAATTAAGAAATTATATTTATGTCAATTAATTTTATTTTAAATAAATAATTTTATTTATACACTAAAATCAACTATTATATATAATAAATATTGAAATATAAAATATAGACATAGTTTAACTTAGTTTTAATATGTATTTTATATTTCAATGTGTATACAATGGTAACTGATTTTGATGTAACCTAATATAACTCTTAAATATATTATTTATTAAATAGTCATATTTGATATATATTTATTTTATCTAACGAAATTTAATTAAATAATTTATTTTTAAGTCAAATAAAAAATTATATTTATATCAAATAATACAAAAAATAATACAAAAATAAATTTATATTGTATATCAAAATTATCTTTTATTTAGTATAAAAATAAATAACTTAATTAAATAAAATGAGTGTACAACTAAAATTATTATTTATAAAAAATATGCCATGAACTTTATTCCGAATGCAGTGGATCTAACAAAAATAAGCCATTTCCATTGTCACTACATCTAGAATTTGCCTAAAATTAATTGTACAAGTTGGCACCTTAGATTGGTTTAATATCAAAATAAAATAAAAATATATTATTAATAGTATACATTTCTATAATAGATATTACTTAATTAATTAATGCGTAAATCAAATACCAAAATTAAATTTAATAGGAAAATAAAAAAATGTTTTAAAAGTAAAAAAAGAAAAAGATAAAATAGCATATTTTATTTCGATATTAACTGATGACGTATTTTATTATTATTATTTTATCTGTTTCAAATTATCTCTCGTTTTATAATTGATAACTTCTAAGATATAGATATCAAATAATACTGATATATTAGATCTAATAGTTAATTTTATTTGGCATATTTTTTTATATATAAATGATTAAAAATTAATAACTACCATTACATCTATGTACCTCTATATATATTTATGGCTATATCTAATAGGGCACCTTTATCATTTCAATAAGTGCATAATTATAATTTTCTTATTATACCATTTTAGTCTTTTACAATTTCTATAACTAGTTAAACTAATTTTACAATATTGGTCATTTTATTCTTATTATTTAGATTTTTAATAAAGCTCAATTATTTGTTTAATTAGTGTATTAAAAAAAATTAAAGATAAATTATTTATTATCATTTTAATTTTCTATTAATTTGTTCAATATTTCTATTACGAAAAAGACTAGGGAGCCAATACATTATGACCAATAAGAGCCAACACATAGTTACGGATGATAACTCATATAAATTTTGGATGATAACTTACTCTTGAATATATAAGTTACGGATAATAACTCATAAATTTTGGATAATAACTTAACTATTGGCTCTCTAATAACTTTCTAACATTAGTTCCGTAGCATCATTCTTCTATGACTAGTTCAATTATTTGTTCAATTATTTAGTATCATATTAATTTCCTTATTCACATGATTTTCACAATTAGGATGCACATATTTTTGTCAATTAATTAAAATTTCTTTGTATATATTGGTATTTTTTTTTCAAATACTCTTATTCTTACTTAAATTAAAGCATCATCAAATATTTTTCAATTCTCACAACTTAATAAATACATCGTGAATACGTCAAACTCGAATTAAATATTTTTCACTTCTCAAATTAAATTTTATTTGTGCTAATAAATAACTAAATATACATTGAAATAATAATTAAAAGGTTAAATTAATTCGTAGCTCCTTATAATTTCATTAAATTTTCAATTAAGTCCTTATCTTTTTTTTCTTTTAATAAGGTTCCTATATTGTTTTAAATTTTGTAATTAGATTCTTATCGTAATGAAAACCTTATAATTAACAAAAAAATTCATCTCTAAATTGAAGATATTACAAAAACTAATGGCTAACTCGTTAAATATGATATTTATCTTTATTTTAAAATGATAAAATAAATATTTTTTTTCTTTTTTAACATACTTTAAGCTTCCTAAAGATATACGACTTTGATTCATGCAAGTTGGGAATATTTTCAAACAATATTGATGAAAAAGGTAAATGAAAAATATATTTAGATAAGTATAAGCCTTACGTAAAATGCAAAGTACGATAATAATAGAAAATTCATATTTTATAAATATTTTCTTTTAATATTTATTGTTAATAGGAAACTAATTACAAATTTAAAAATAGTATAAAAATTCAATTGAAAGAAAAAAAGTATAGGGACTTGATTAAAAATTTGGTAAAACTATATATATTAGCAGAGTAATTAAACATAATTAAAAGAACAGTCCCGCTATTTGAATAAGTGGTTTTACTAACCAAGTGGTTAACCAAGTGAATTTATTACACCAATCCCACTCTCATCATTAAGGAGCGTGTTTTCATACACTGCCTCATCTTCACGCTCTGCCCAACACCTCCTCCTCCTCCTCCTCCTCCTCCTCCTCCTTATTTTCTATTTTACATTACACTTCTTCTTCTTCTTCTTCTTCTTCTTCTTCTTCTTCTTCTTCTTCTTCGTTTTATGTTGTTATTGTTGTTGTTGTTGTTGCTACTGTACAGAAATAGAAAGCAACATTACGCAGAAAAAGAAAGCAATAATGCGCAGAAAAAGAAAGCAGCATTGCGCAGAAACAGAAAGCAATAATACGCAGAAAAAGAAAGCAAAATTGCATAGAAACAGAAAGCAATAATGCGCAGAAATAAAATCTTCTTCTTCCAGGTTTGCATCTGCATCTTCTTCTACTTCTTTTTCTTTTTCTTTCCTTCCTTCCTTCCTTCTTCCATCATCATCATCTTCTTCTTCTTCTTCTTCTTCTTCTTCTTCTTCTTCTTCTTCTTCTTCTTCTTCTTCTTCTTCTTCTTCTTCTTCTTCTTCTTCTTCTTCTTCTTCTTCTCTATTTTATATTGCTATTATTATTTTGTTGTTGTTGTTGCTGTACGGAGAAATATGAAGCAATGATGTGCAGAAATAGAAAGCACTATTGCGCAGAAATATAAAGCAATAATGCGCAGAAATAAAATCTTATTCTTCTTCTTCTTTCTTCCTTCTTCCAAGTCTACATCTACATCTTCTTCTACTTCTTTTTCTTCTTTTTCTTTTCTTCCTTCCTTCTTCCATGTCTGCATCTGCATTTGCATTATCATCATCATCATCATCATCATCTTCTTCTTCTTCTTCTTCTTCTTCTTCTTCTTCTTCTTCTTAACAACAGAAAATGAAGAAGAAAACGATGACGAAAGTTGTAGAACGAAATTTAACAAAAGAAGAACACGAAAACGACAATGAATCACGAAAATCAAGCTAAGAAGACAAAAAAACGAAAAGAAACAGATTTGCTTGGTTAAAGCACTTGGTTGACGTTATATTAAGAGGAGTGAGGCGCGTGATGTAATTTGCTTGGCTAACTACTTGGTTACATAAAACCACTTGGTCAGCTAACTTTATTGTTAAAAGAATGGGTGAAGGCGTGAAGCAAGAAAAAAAAAAACGGTGACGTCACTAGTTAGGCACATTCCAGACACACATATATCAATGCAATTTTTGCATACTAAATATTGTGGTTCTAGCCTATCGTACACTCCATCACTTATAGGATCATCCAGCCACACATCTGGTTCCTCTTCATACTCTTCACGAGAGAGCTGTCCCAAATTTTATGATGGTTATTATCTTTTATAATTTTTTATTTTAATTTTCTCTAAACACTTGATGTCTATGCTATGCAAACAACAACAATAACAAAACCTTGTCCTATTAGCTAGGGTCGACTACATAGATCAAACGACACCATTAAAATCTATCATATATCATGTTTATAAAAAGACTATTTACATCTATATTAGTAGATCTTATTTGACTATCTCATATATCTATGCTATACAAAATACATGTTAAAAATATATAAAATAATACATCTGATTTGGTATTTGATTTTTTTGGGGTAGTGTGAGTAAAATAATTTTTTTTGATAGTATATGACCTTTTATTCATTTTCTATGCAATTTTCATTTAGAAGTAAATTGTTCACGGAACAACAAACCTCTACTGATACATAAACTGATATCACCTTTTTAACCATAATTACGAAGAACTTTCAAAATTCTTTAACATGAAAAAAAAAAGACTAAAATAATATTACTGAAACAATCCCAAAATAGCTTACAATATTTTATTCATGATCACCTAAACTCCCAGCACAAGAAAACCTTTGAAGTTTCCAACAGATACTATAAAATCAAAAGCAATGACTCAATGAGGCCTCAACCCCCTATTCTAATTACTGACAAATTTACATTATGCCTCAAACTCTTATTGTTGGATCCACTCAATCACCTGAAACAAAACACAAGAAAAATAATCTGCTGAAATGTTGAAAAGATTAGCGACCAAAAGTTTGCTTTTAGCGACCAAAAGTTTGCTTTAAAAGATATCGATTCTCTCGTGTTTAAAACAAGTGATGAGAGTATCAAAATGCGTCTGAACCGAAAGTTAAACATTATTATTAGTCCAAAACAGGAAGTAACCAACCTTTTCTAGACATCAGACAATGATATGTTGATATCTGGAGTTATCCTCCGATCTGGAAACTCTTCAGAACCATTCCAAGTAGCAGCAGCAAACTCTCTCTGGCTTTGTTCTGGATTTGCTTGCGACGCAAGGTTCCTTGCTGCCATTGTGTCTGGACAGACTGCAATAGGAGCAGCCACAACAAGCTGACTTGTAGTGTGTTCTCCACGGCCACGCTTCCTTCTAGGAGCATGTGGCCTGAAGCTCCCCAACACAAGCTGAAAACCATTGCTAAAGTTAATTTCAAATACAAGTTAAGTGAATGAAAAATAACTCTTCATAGTGGTAATAGTCTTCTGAAAAATAGGGTCGGCTACATGAATCAAATAACATTCAACCATAAAACTATGCCTACAAACAAGTTATCAAGAGTTAATTCTTTTTTATTTGAAATGTTTAATGAAGAATATTACCAGTATTACAAAATTTCATTTTTACTTCAACCACTAACAGAGGTATATAAAACAGAACAAGTTCAAAGAGCTTGGATTTTTCAGCTTAGAAGATATAGAACACAGTAAAGAAAGTATCATACTTGAACGGGGCTAGCAGCAGTTAACAGACCGGCAACTGTGCCGCCAAACACGTCGCTGCTAGAGCTTTCTAGCACGACACTCAGTCCACCAGTCCTCATGTCACCACTCTCTGCAATCGCATATGATCCGCTAAAGATAAGATCTTAAATCGACCCTGAAAGTGAAAAAAAGGGTCTAAAATTATTTAAGAATCTGGAAGATCAATTACCATAACAATTGCATTTGTACCAAACACTTATATATAACACAGTAAAAAGTGCAGAACAGCAGAAAATAACCCAAACAAGTCATCAATCTTCAAATTGAAGGAACCTTTAATCTTTCAAGTGTTTGTGTTACTGAGCTCAAATCAAATTGAAATACTCAAAGCTACGAAAAACACTTCCTCATACAATCAACTAACAAACATCATAGTATCCTGTCATAAATCAACATTCAGGAGGGACAAAAATATATAATCGAAAAGATAAAATTTTATTGAAAGAGCATTTGTCCAAGAGATCATATTCATAATCATATCTCATAAATCCAAACTCGACCAGAATCCCTTTTCGAAGAATGACATGATCTTTCTAGCAACATCCTGCAAAGTATCAAAGTATGATCAGCATCCCGATTACAAAATGAGATAGATATGTTAAACTTGTTCAGAAAATGCAGCAAAACAGAACAAACCAAGGCGATCAAACTCTCGAGTTTACCGGTTTAAGAATTTAAGTCCTTATTTGAGCTCTACAATTCAATTTTACCTATGTTCCACAAATTTTAAGTGAACTCTCGAGTTTGATTACCTTGGAACAAACCATATTATAGTAATACATGAATATGAAGCACTGAGATTTTCTACATTACCTCTCCAGCAAAAACATTCACCATATGTGGTGTGAAGCCTCCACCAGAAATAGTTGCAAAACCCCCACCTTCTTCACAGATTACAGAGAGAAAAAAATGCTCAACATATATATGCATGTGCTATATATATAAGAAAGTACTATATATCAATTCAACCAAAAATTTCACATTCAAAAGACACATTTTCTAGCAATGAAATTCAAGCAATTGCATATACAAGTTGCCAACCTTAGATTATTTGCCAGAAACAGTAAAGTTCATATCATTTTCACCTATCGTGAACACCAACTGTTTTATCGATTTTTATTAAAAACTACCGAATTGATCCGTTCTAATGATCTGGGAGCGGAATCCCACTCCTCTAAGGGACTCGTTAACAAATTTAAACTTTGTGTTCGAATTCAGTGTGACAATTAATCATTTAAATATAGTGTTTTGTATATAATGAAGTAAGTAAACCTTTATCAGAACTTAAAAAGTTTACCAAGTATCAAACAACCCTTCTCAGAATTTCGAAGAACTGTTTACAAGAAACTAAACAACAAGTAATAGAAAGTTTGATAATAAAAATGCATGAAGCGTAAATGAACTTGAATAAAAAAAACTTAAAAGAAATGTAAAGTGGGAAGCAACCCTACTCAGAAAATCACTTGCGACAGAAACAGAAAGTCTTTGAGATGTGAGTCTGTGTGAGTGTTTCTAATGGCAAAATTTCAACCCTTTGGACGAAGACTTCACCTTCTATATATAGCCGTTATTGACCAATCCCCTTTTTCCACGTAGGATAATTGCTCGAAACTGTCAAGCTCTCTCATCTTTCTCTATCCATTTACCACGTGTCCATCTATCGGATGCTCACTTCGACACTTATTCCCTTCTTAAGCTTATCTGCAAACCATGATACGGCTTCTTCAATTCGATCCCTTAGATGCATTTCTGGTCATACATCGAGTCACTCTCATCGACACAAAGATTTCCATTTCAATTTCTGAAGACTTCCCTTCATTATTCGATCCACCTATTTTCGAATAATACCAACTTAAGAAATGCACATTTTTTCTTTTTTCTCCCAATTTGAAAATACATTTTTTTTTTCAAACCCTACCTACCAGAGACAATAAGCCTTCAAATGAACACATTCCCCACACAACAAATGATTCAAGAAACAATTCAGCACCCATGCAGGGACAGCAAATACTCCTGCATTTTCTCTTAAGCAAACAAAAAGAACAAATTTTGCAAGCTTCATGTTAGTTTAGTGGTATCATAGCATAGCATGATATCAAAAGTTCAAAACTTCAATTACGAAAATGTCTAAAGTTCGATCCTTGAGGGAGCATGATAGTGATATAACCATTCATGCCTTTTGGTCTCATGACAATTATTTCAGAGACTGAAATCACTATCAAAAAGGAACAGAATTTTGGGGGTGTTTTGTTATAATAAAAAGCTCATGTATTTTTCTCAGCAACCAAACATGTCATTATCAAATAGCAACCAAAACACTCACCAAATTCAGAATGGGGCTTTGGTGGTGGTGATGAAAATGGCATTGTCATTGTCATTGTCCAGGTTACTGCATTTGGAGGGGATGTCAAAATCATGTTCCTATTTGAATCATACTTCCTTGGCCTTCCTCTCTTCTTCTTCTTCTTCTTCTGATCCTCAAACAACTCTAAGCTCCCAGTTGTTGCTACTGCTACTGGTTGTGGTGGTTGTGGTGTTGGTGGTGTGGCTGCATCACTAGTCTCCACTTCCATGTTCATCATAGCAGATTCTTGCTCTTGTTTTGGTGGTGAAAGGGAAAGCATTGATGCAGAAACAGAGTTGTTCAGGGTTTCTGCCATGGAAACCGGTTCTTTGGAAAGATGATGAAACACAGAAAGAGAAAAGAAGAGAGAAAGGTGTATGAATGAAGGTGGTTGAAGTTTGAGCAATGAAATAGAGAATATGCAATAGCAATGGCGCCATAAAAAAGGGAGAATAATGGAATACAAATGGGAATAGTGTTTTGTTTTATTTTTTTTGGTGTCTAGTGTTTTGTTTTATTTGACAAAAATAGTAACGTTTTTTAGTGTATTAGTTAAACATATACACCATAAAAAATCTTTCAATTGCTAGCTTTTATTAATTCTTTTAAGTATTTATTGTTCAAAGATTCAATTCTAAGACAAATTTACGGGCGGATTGATAAGAAAAAATAAATTGAATTTGTTGATTTCTAAAATACTAAATGAATACGATAAGAGATTTAGAATTTTAAATAATAAATACTCATTTTATTTCAATGAATAAAAAATGTCAAAACGTAGATAATATGAAACCGAGGAAGTATATAACTTGGATGATTAAAATTAGAATAATGCTACGGAATTCACGTAAGGGAATAATTAGGGAGCTAACAACTAAGTTATCATTCAAAATTTATATGAGTTATCATCTATAACTCATATATCCAATATTAAGTTATCATCCAAAATTTATATGAGTTATCATCCTAATTATTATTAGCTCCCTATTGATTAGTCTTTTTCTTAAAATTATTGTGGCAGCTGAATAATAATATGCACATTTACAAGCATTCAAAAAATGTTAACTAAAATAATAACGTTTTTTAGTTAACGTTTTTCTTTTCGTATTAGCTAAACACTACAAAAACATCTTTCAATTAATAGTTTTTATAAAATCTTTAAGTATTTATTATTTGATGGTTTAATTTTTAGGTTGATTTAGGCAACAACAATAAAATAAGGAGGAATAATGGAATAGAAATGGAATATTGTTGTATTTTCTTTTTCTTTCTTCATCTTTTATAGTGTTTTGTTTTATTTGACTTTAATTTTTTCATTTAACGTTCTTTTTTCTTTTAGATCTTGAATTTAATTGTGTTTTTCATGAATTTATTGCTTGAAGAATATGAATAATCACTATGAACTTTCTTTTCTCAATCTCTTATTCCTCATTTATGGATGAGTGAGTAATAATTTAAAAGAAAAATTGCTTTAAAATCAAAATATGAAAATAGAATTATACTAGCATAATAGCATTGAATAATAATAAGGTGTTTACATAGGAATTCTATCTCTAAGTACAATGTTTTATGAGTAATTTCTATCTCTACTATAAATTTTTTTAGCATTTAGTTGAAATTTAATTTTTAGTCAGATCTACAGAAAAAAGAATTAATTTTTAGGCAGATTTACAGGAAGAATAAAGATTGAAACTTCTGATCTTAATAGACTAAACAAATGAAGAAAATAAAAGATTCTAAATTTTAAATAAGAAATATGCATTGACTAGATATTTATAATTGAAAATTATAGCAGTGGTAAAAAAATAACAAATCTATTTACAAATATTCTAGAAAAACGTTAAATAAATAGTAACGTTTTCTTAGTGTATTATTTAATGGGTAATGCTTTTTGAATAAGTGATTTTGGCTAATCAATTTCAACCAAATGATTTATTTATATGCTAAATAGAATATTATTTCAGTGTCAAATAGTGTAAAAAGTTATACATAAATAAAGTTCTATTTGACATCGAAATAATCTTCTATTTAGCATAAAAATAAATGACTTGGTTGGCCAAAACCACTTGTCACATAGAATCATTGTTATTTAAACATATACACCATAAAAAAATCTTTCAATTGCTAGTTTTTATAAAGTCTTTTAAGTATTTATCATTTGAAGATTCAATTCCAAAACAGATTTACGAGCAGATAAATAAAAAAAAATTGAATTTGTTGATTTCTAAAATACTAAATGAATAGGATAAGAGATTTAGAATTTTAGATAATAAATACTCATTTTATTTCAATGAATAAAAAAATGTCAAAACGTAGATAATATGAAATAGAGGATGTATATATAACTTGGATTATGATTGAAAATTATAGTAGCAGCTGAATAATAATGTTTTTGGTTAATGACTTTTAGTTAAAGTTTTTCTTTACTTGAGTGTATTAGCTAAACATTATAAAAACATCTTTCATTTAATAGCTTTTTATGAAGTCTTTAAACATTTATTATTTGATGGTTCAATTTTTAGGTTGGTTTAGGCAATATTAATGACGCCAAAAATAAGGAGGAATAATGGAACAGAAATGAGATGTTGTAGCATTTTCTTTTTCTCTCTTCATCTTTTATAGTGTTTTGTTTTATTTGAGTGTAATTTTTTCATTTAATATTCTTTTCTCTTTTGGATCTTGAATTTAATTGTGTTTTCCTTGGATTTATTGCTTGAAGATTAGGAATAATCACTATCGATTTATTGCTTGAAAATTATAGTGGCAGCTAAATAATAATAAGTACATTTATAAGCATTCAAAAAATGTTAACTAAAATAATAACATTTTTTGTTAAAGTTTTTCTTTGCTTGAATGTATTAACTAAATACTACAAAACATCTTTTAATTAATAGTTTTTATGAAGTGTTTAAGTATTTATTATTTGATGGTTCAATTTTTAGGTTGGCAACAGTAATGACACCAAAAATAAAAAAGAATAATGAAATAGAAATGAAATGTTGTAGCATTTTCTTTTTCTCTCTTCAGCTTTTATAATGTTTTGTTTTATTTGAGTTTAATTATTGTTCATTTGATGTTCTTTTCTCTTTTGGATCCTGAAATTATTGATTTTGATAGATTAAATAAAGAAGATAAAAGATTCTAAATTTTAAAATAATAAATTTATTTATAAGTATTCTAGAAAAACGTAGAACTAAATAGTAACGTTTTTTTAGTGTATTAGTTAAACGTATACACCATAAAAAATCTTTCAATTGTTAGCTTGTGAAATCTTTTAAGTATTTATTATTCCAAGATTGAATTCTAAGATAGATTTATGGGCGGATTGATAAGAAAAAAGAAATTGAATTTGTTGATTTCTAAAATACTAAATGAATAGGATAAGAGATTTAGAATTTATGGGTGGGACTATGTATAGAGAAATCAAGTATAGTTGGGATACGATGAAGTTAGCAATGGAAGAAGTTGTTTGCCATGTTTTTCAGGCGAAGATTAGATTATTTGTATACATCATGGTCATATATGAAAAAAAGAAATCAATATTTTTCTAACGGAAGAAAAAACAAAATACATATGAATTTTTATGCGGTGAACAAAAATACATATGTATTATGTTCTAGTGCACCGAAAAGAGGTCCTCTTCAAGTACAATTACTCGGCAAGGGCTTTAAAGAGGACGGACTCCGGCGATCAAAGCTTGGAACGACGCGGGTGGACCTACAAGGCCACTCCGACGCTCAAGTCAATAAAATGTGTGAGAGAGAGCTAAGTATATAAGAATGAGAGAAAAACATACCTTGACTTGAGAATGAATTTATTATTTATAGGCTCTTGTGTGGGTGTTACTGATTGAGGGTTGTTGGAGTGAGGGAATCGAATCCCTACTTTTGTGGAGTGTGAGGCCGTTCAGTTAAATTTCTATTTGATCCCCTTTGTCGTGGTTTTAATTTAATTTAATTCAATTTAAATAAGGTTTGTTGAATGATCTTATCCTTTCGGTTATGATGCTTATCAAGTGTTTAGATTGGTTAGTTAATTGGGCTGATCTATGAATTTGGGCTAAGTTGTTTAGTGTTATATCAGACATGGGCTCTTTTTGTGATGGGTCATATCATAGCCTCCAAACTTGACCTGTTTTAATTTCAGGTTGAGCTTGCTTTAAGACCCAGCTTAGTTGTGATGGTCATGATTAGCCTCCAAGATCAAGGGGACAATAAAAAGGATCAAGGTTGTAGTATGTGTTATTGCAAAATGGGCTGGGTGTTTGACGGGTGGAGCTCTGAAGTCCATTTTGGCTTTTAGACGTTGAGCGGGAAAAGAGAGAGAGGGAGAGGTAAAATTAAATGGATAGTTGGTGGTGGTTTTGAGGTGACTATTACTTAATTACTACAGCTACATTTTGTACATGTTATGCGAGATGGTGTATTAACTGTTAGATATGAGGGGATCATGTTAGGTATGGATGGTTTGGATTGATTGCAATAGGTCAAGTGTCTTCTTTTATTCAATTCACAAATTGGTTTAGAGAGAGAGTTAAGAAAACGTTCCAGTTCTTTGTAAATCCGGGAAGAAAAGCGAAGATGAGTTCAAAATGTAAACCATTTTACAATATATATATATGCAAAGTTTATTTTGTTTAGGTTTTGATGAATGACAAACTTTGGAGAATAAAGGATTCGCTTTGAAAAGCAAAATCACAACGACAAGAAAAATAAGTCCTCAAAGTTGAAGATGTTTAGAAAGTTAGGACTTAGATTTTAATCTTGTCAAGAACCAAAAATATATATCTCTCTCACACACACACTTGAGAAATGTTTTGAGAAAATTTTTTATAAAGTGTTTTTCGAAAGTTTTTGTTTATAAACAAAAATCATATTACATATGCTAGCCAAACATGTGTAGGAACTTGTTTTCAAAGCTTCTAAGCCTTAGGAGATGTTTAAAACATGTTTAGAACCTTTTTCTTAAAGAATAAAATGTTTTTGACTCTTTTTGTACTATGGGTACCGAGTATCCACCCTGGAGTAGAGGTACTCAGGAAGTAACGCCGTGAGTATCGATACCCATGGAGTGAGTATCGATACCCAGAGCCAAAAACTCAATTTTTTGGCTCAACGGTCACATGAGTATGAGTATCGATACCCACGTGTTTTAATTTCAAAAACGGCTAGTTTTCAACAAAATCTTTTCTTTCTTATTAATTGGCAACGTCCTATTTTATCTTAACTACTATAAATAGGGGTTTTTCATACCTGTTTTGACACACTTGATCATTCTAATATTTTCTAATCATATACTTGATTTTCTATAGTGTTTTATACACTTTTGAGAGATAAACCTTTTTGGTTCATAGAGCTTCATC
>JASCZI010181774.1:22341-32867 GCA_036250425.1 Stylosanthes scabra
GTGTTCATTTTCTTGCTTTGATCTTCTCTATATTTCAAGATCAAACACTTATTTTGTTTTCTTTTTGGTTTTCCTAGCTTTTTCCTTGAGAAACTCCAAGAGATCATCTTTAATCTTCTTCCAAAAATCAAGTTTTTGAAGGTAAAAACCTTCCTTTTCTTTCATCATGATTCGGCCAAGCATGCATGTATTATGCATGCCATTGATCTTTGTTCTAACCTTGTAAAATTTTGTTTAGAGCTCAATTCTTGGAACCCTAGCTTGAACCGAGGTGGACCTAAAGCATTTTTGGTGTGTCTTGTCATTTTTAAATGAATCTACACGAGATAAGGGGGTTAGGGTTTACTAGGGAAGGTCTTATAAATTTTGATGATGAATAAACAAGTAAATGATGCAATGTTGGTAAGAATAATGAAAACAGAAATTATATTAACTAAATATGGATTATTTAAGTTTGCATGTGATGTTTGATGGTTGTTTTATGATGATGGTTGCTGGAATTTTGATCATGTATGATAAAATGCTTGAATGATGAATTTTGATATGGTATCGTTATTGTTGGCCGAACCGACCTTGATGAAAATATATGGGATGTTGTTTTGATGATCAATGGAATGATTGGAAGTTTGATTATGATGATGAGGCCTAAGAGATCATCTTAGATTTGGGAGAGTTTTAAGTTTAAAGGTGTTTTGATGAAGTGTTTATGATAACAAGGTATTTTGATATTTAAGGTTTTGTGAAAATCAAAGTAAATTAGTCATAATGGCATTTTGGTCATTTTAAGTATTTTTTACAAAAGCTCCAGATTTTGAAAGTTTTAATATGTAATAAATTAAGGTTATGATAAATTATAAGTAAAGGAAATAAGTTTTAAAGTATTTCAAAGTGTTTTAAGGTAATTTCTTTAGTTATAAGTAAAACGGGTAAAATGGGTATTTAAAAATTTATTTTAGTAAAACTGTTTTATGGAAAATTCATATGTATAATATAAGTATGGGGTTCTGTTCTGGTGTTTAGATTTTTAATAGTTTAAGTTATATAAAATTTCTACTAAAAAGGGATAATTTTGGAAATAGGTAATTAATGCTAGGGACAAAACGATCTCTTAGAAAATGTTTTTTTCAAAACTATTTTTACTTTAGCTAGTTACAAGTGTTAGGAGTGAAATGAAACTAGTTTGGATAAAAAAATGTTTTGAAACAAAGAAGTTATGCGCTTTTTGGTAAAAGAGGGTAATTTACATATGTTTTAATATAATATTATTAAGGGTAGAAATGTAAATTCGAAAATATAAAATCAAAAGCTGTTTTTATAAATAAGATAAATAGATGTTAGTATAGAAATGAATCTGGATGGTTCTTTTACAAATATAAAGTATTGGTTAGATTTATAAATATAATTTGGGGTCTATTTATAAATAAGTAAAAATAAGAAAGGGGTAAACCAAGTAATTTCTATATTTACTAATGGGACATTTTATGAGTTATTTTATTATAAATAGGACTTCATGGATTTCCAAATTACCTAAGAGTTTATTGGAGCTTTTTGTATAAATGAGAGTATGAGAGAAAGACTCCCAAATCTAGGTTGATCTAAGTAAGATGGTCGAGCCAATTCGGTCCAGTTCAGTCGCTATGGGACAGCTTGATGGACTGGGTTCATTACTTGAGAAAGGGTTTGGTCTAGTACTGGACTTATTCTCTTGTAATGAATTGGTTTAGTTAGAGTGAGTATGGGTTTCATCAAACTCGGCTTTAATTACACCGATTGGTTGACTAAGTATGAGCAGTACGGTGTACTTCGACCCTCATTCATATTTCGTTATCAGGCCAGAACGGTTCTTTGAACCGGATGCTAAGTTGGTGTTGGGGGTAAGGAGGTATATTGAAGTGCCATGTTACGAAGTGGTAGCTCCCCTATTACGCAATCATCCGTGACTTACGAGCGATGCGACCTTTTTTTACGATAGCTCCGAAAACGGGCGCTAAGGTGATGGCATCCTCACCAACTCTTTAAGATCCGCAGAGGGAGTGCGGAAAGTACCCAAAAGGGCGGTACGGGTTGTTTCAGTGTTGCTGCGACATTCGCTCGTAAGGAACCATGCTCGGACTGGTTTCGAGTAGTCGTCGGGTGCGAAAGACAATCAACGCGTGAGCTCACGTCCTGCGCTAAAAACTTTAGGCATGCATCATGAATTATTTGTGCATCTTGCTTGTGCTTGCTTATTTTCCATTAGGTTGTATGATTGTGTGTTTTTCTTTTCCTTCTTTATGTGTTTATTTTCTTTTATCTTTAAATCTCAAATTCTAAGTGCTGGTATATGAGGGATATAAGAATTGTTGCCCCTACTTGACGTAAGCCCTAGGATAGAGTAGTTGACCCTTAGGTGTCGAGTGGGAACGTTAGGTTCTCACCCCTGTTTTCTTTGTTTTACCCCACACGTAGGTGGGAAGATGAGTTGGGACCAATCATAGTACGCAACGAAAAGCCTACGAGGATAGAGACTTTGGACTTCGATGACGAGTTGGGGAACTAACAAGGCACGACGTGGCAAGAGAGTTATTCATAGTATAAGTTTCTAGTCTCGACCGTCTGTAGGAGTTATTCATCGAGGCGTTACACAGAAGGAAGGAATATGGGATCCGAATTCCAGCCGACTTTGTCAGTCCTCAGGAAGAGAGGGAAAGAAATGAAGTGAACTAGTGTAAGTGGCAATGATATGCACTAAGGGAGATGAAAGAGAAGATGAGCAAGCTTGGTAGAACAATACAAGAGGAGAGTAGGAAGAAAGTTTCTAGAGTCCGGTTTATGGCCGTCCCCCTTTGTTCGGGGTTGAGTCGTTAGAGTGCCTCGCAGATGTTAGTACACAAGAGGCTTAGGTCGTTGTTGTCTTTACTTTCTTTTAGGCCCGAGATCTCTGTATGGTCAAGCCGGGATTTTATTTTCAAGTTCTTAGGTGTTTGTAGAGTCTTGGGTTGTAATAACGATATTAATTAATGTATTTTGGAATTTATGACTACGTACCCTTGCTCTCGTTTCGTTTGTTGGAAAACGAATTAGGTATATGTTTTTAAGTAACGTTTGTTTGACGTAGACGCATTATATTGACAGGCTTATATGTAATTAATTAGTTAAAGAAGTAGTTTTTTAGGTAGGATTTAATGTGACGTCCCAATCGTAGGCAGTGGTGCAACACACCGAAAATCGGGATGTTACAGTTGGTATCAGAGCAGGTCATCCTTGTACAGCCTCGGGATGGACTGGCTATGCTTCATTGCATACTCTGTGTCGTTGAGTGGTCATGCCGATAGGGTATCTATGGGATACGTTTGTGCATGATGTCTGTTAGCTTAAGTTAGAGAACTAAAAATACTTAACCGAAGATATTAAGACTGATCACCTTAATATTGAATGTTGGGTTTTAATGGGGAACTCTAATGGCTGTTAATAGACGAAGTTTGAGAGGAGTGTTAGAATGAAATATGAACCGCCACAAGACCTAACAAATCTTGCTAGGAACCATGAGTATTTTGGCAGAAACGGTGTATGAGTTTGCTGCAGCTATATGAGCTACCATTGCTACTACTCAACTCTCGAAAAGAATGATCGGAACTTCAGAAATGTACCCCGGAGTTTAGTAAACGGAATTTCCCTAACTGTATTGTACGATTCGGGCGTTGTGCATCCTTTAATGTCCTTAGATTATAACCACCGATAGGATTTGATTCCCTCCAACTTGAGTTCAACCGAACTGTTGACACTTTTGTTCCAAGAATGTTGTTAGTAATCTTGTGTGCCAACAAGTTAAATTTCAAGCTCATGAGAGGAAGTTGTGTGTAAATTGAATTTCTTTCCCTATATGGTCTTGGTGTTGCATTAGGATAGGATTGGTTGTCTATAGATTATGTTTTACTTGATGATCTTGGAAGGTATACCTTGATATCGTCTAAGTGTATGCACCTAGAACCTTGTGAACCCTTCAACCGTTATAGGAACTCTATAGTAGTAAGTAGTGGTGCTAGTAGTAATAAAGATTGACTCCTCTTAGTCGCTAGTTCCATTGCAAATTAGCAAGAACTATAACGAATACCCATGGTTAAAAGGATTTGGAAAGATTTCAGGAAACAAATAAAAGGGATTCGTGATAGGATCTTGATGGCTTAGAGCTATGCAAAGGAGCTATGTCTATAAGAGAAGTAGCACCTTAGAGGTTTATTTAGCAAGAGTAAGACATGTTTCTCCGGAGAGTACACACACAAAATGTAGGTTGTACTGTTTAGGCTAAGATGTTGAGTCATAGGTACTATGACCCTTTCAAACCCAAGTAAGTGTCAGGAATGTAGCACACCTACCACACTCCTTTCCGAAATTTGCGCAAGGGAAGCGTAATGTATCCCATATCTCTTTGCTTGAGAAATATATTCCGATAAGAGTCTTGTCCTTAAGCCTAAAAGTCGGTACAGTTATGGGGTATATCCTAGCAGTTATGATGTCGCCAATGTGGATTGGAGATCAAAGCGTAAAGAGACTAAGACGAGACGACATGCCCTTAGTATGAGACGTGTGACGATGCAAGGAAATGGAAGAGTACATGTGGATTTGGTACCGACAATAGAGTTATGTGAGGACCAATTGTTGTGTTTTAATTTCTTTTGTGCCTCAAATTTTGAGGACAAAATTTTTGTAAGGGGGTTAGAATGTAAAACCCCGATTTTCCGTTTTCTAGTTTCTGACAGAAACGTTTAAACTATCGATGATTTGATGAATGATTTATGATTATGATGAGTTTGGAGACATTATTACCCTAAATTAAGTTGTTATGTGATTTGGGTTTGGAATCTATCTGTTTGCTTGTTTGTCTGTTTTTTACGACACTTTACCTATGAGTGACGGTTTAAGCGGTTTATCGGTATCCGACGAAACGGAAGAAGTCGAGGGAAGTATCTCTGTTAGGGACTGTTATATTTCCATAATTAAGTTTAGAATATTAAGTTTTCGGTTAGATGATTCTGTTGAAGGAATTTCGTTTGTTTTTGGTAATGCGCATTTTTGCCTAAAAACCGACCGTTCATGAATTCGGTAAAACTACGAATACAACGGTTGTTATGAGAGAAACAAGATTCCAGTAGCATAATAGTAAAACCTAATTCCCCCACTTAGTTTTAAAAATAGGACGACAAGATTACGCTTAAAATGCTAAAGCGGTTACTTTACCGTTTTTCCTTTTGTATTCCCTCTCAGCCTTTTTCCTTTTTGTTTACTTTTTCTTACACCATTTCCACCAATCTTGTTTCTCATTGGTCACATTTTCTCTACCCATGTTAAGACCATTTCTCTCTCTTTCACTTCACTCTTTATTCGTATAATAATCCACCTTTTTAAATTATTTTGTCACATATTTTCTTTACACCAAAAACCACCAAAATTCATTCTTTTCTCTACAAAAAAATAAAAGAGGAAAAATCTCTTTTTTCTCTCTGTAACATCTAGATTTTCGCGTGTCTGCCTACGATCGGAATGCCACATTAATCCTAACCTAAAATACTAGTTCTTTAACTATAATATTTACATATAAGCCTGTAGAAATAAATCGCAATCGTCATACATGCGTCGCTATGAACTTATACCTCTATTTTTTTTAATAAAAGAACAGAAGATAAGGGTGAAATATTCAAAATATTATAACTTAATAGCGATAATTACATCCCACTGTTCCAATCACATTATATTTATCCTAATATAACCCATTCAACCAAAAAGAGGTCTCTTAAACTGGATCACGGTAGCTAGACAGAACAAAATAAAAGTTAACAATCTTAAGCATCTTGTGTACTAACAACTGCGAGGAACTCTAACGACTTAACCCCGAAAGAGGGGTGGTCAAGCCTCGAACCCTAAAACTTTCTTCCGACTCGCCTCTCGTGTAGCACTCAAAGTCCTCTTTTATTCCCTTCCATCTCCCTTAAGGCATATCCTTGCCTTATACTCTATTTCCCTTCATTCTTTCCTTTCTTTCTGAGCACCGACTGAGTCAGCTGGAATTCGGATCGCAAGACAACTGTCGTTCATTAACCCTTCATCTCAAGCTGCGTCATACCTTAGTGATTCCTCAGTTTATATCAAGTCCAATCTTTTCATCACAGTAGTCCTTCCACGGCGTGATCTGTCTTGACACGATTCTACCTCTATCTACGTGTGGGTAAAAAAAAGAAAATGGAGGTGAGAACCTAACGTTCTCAGTCGACACCTAAGGGTCAACTACTCTATCATAGGGCTTACGTCAAGTAGTGGCAGCAAATCATATATCTCTTATACTTCGGCACTTAGCATTTGACATATCAAGGTAAAGAAAATTAAACACACAAGGAAATAAAAGAAAACACACAGTCAAGCAACCTAATAGAAACTAACAAATACAAGCAAATGCACAATCAAGGTATGATGCATGCCTAGGGTTCCTAGCGCAGGACGTGAGCTCAGGCGTCGGTTGTCTTCCCGCACCTGACGAGTATTGGAAACAAGTCTGAGCATGGTTCCTTACGAGTGAATGTCGCAGCAACACCGAAGCAACCCGTACCGCCCTTTTGGGTACTTTTCGCACTTCCTCTGCAGATCTTAAAGAATTGGTGAGGATCCCGCCACCTTAGCACCAGTTTCCGGAGCTATCGTGAAAAGGTCACATCGCTCGTAAGTCAGGGATGATCGTGTAACAGGGGAGCTACGCCTTCATAACATGACACTTCAAATCACCTCTTACCCCCAACACCAACATAGCATCCGGTTCAAAGAACCGTTTTGGCTTGATCACGAAATATGAATGAGGGTCGGAGTACATCGGACCGCTCATACTTAGTCAACCAAACGGTGTAATTAAAGCCGAGTTCGATGAAACTGAAACTCGCTCTAACTAAACCAATTCATTACAAGAGAACAAGTCCGGTCCTAGACCAAACCCGCTCTCAAGGAATGAACCGGGTCTGATCAAGCCGTCCCATACCGACTGAATTGGACTGAATCGGTTCGACCATCTTACTTAGATCAACCTAGACTTGAGAACCTTTCTCTCTTAACTTTCTTATCTATGCAAAAACCTCCAATAACCACATAAACCTTTTTGGAAATCCATAAAATCTGTTTTAAATTAAATAGCCTAGAAAATACTCTAATTAGTAAATATGGAAATTACTTATAAAACCTTTATTTAATTTACTTATTTATAAATAGGCCCCAAATCATATTTTAATGTACACACTAATACTTTGTAATTATAAAAGACCCACATCAAACCTTTATTAACCTAATCATCAATTTATCATATTTATAAAAACATATTTTGACTATGTATATTCGAAATTACTCTTTTACCCCTAATGACTTTGTGTTAAAGCCTAATTCAACCTATTTCACCAAAACTTGCATATCCTTTTCAATTCAAAATTTTTTTACCCAAACCAGTTTCATTTTGACCATAACACTTATATCTATTTTCATTAAAAACAGTTTTGAAAACAACATTTTCTAAATGACCATTTTTCCCTTTTTCTTAACCTTGCTCTTCCGAAATCATCCTATTTAATTAGAAATTAAATATAACTTAAACACTTAATAATTTAAACTCTAAAACAGAAATTTATACTTAAAATACACATATTAACTTACCATAAAAATAGTTTTAAGAAAATAATTTTATAAATACTCATTTTACCCTTTTTTACTTATAAACCATAAGAAATAAATTTAAAATACTTTAAAAACACTTTAGAACTTATTTTCTTTCACTTCCAATATATCAAAACCTTATTTTATCACATATCAACACTTTTCAAATCTGAGACTTTTATAAAATAATTTAAATGATTGAAATGCCCTTATGGCTAATTTTCTTTGATTTTTCATAAAACCTTAAGTATCAAAATACCTTGTTATCATAAACACCTCTTGAAGTCACCTTTAAACTTAAAACCCTCCCAAGTCTAAGATGATCTCTTAGGCCTCATCATCATAATCTACTTCCAATCATTTCATTGATCATCGAAACAACATAATCATGTGATTATATCATGACCGAATCGGCCAAGCTTGCATTTACAATCATCAAAATTCAAACATAAATATATATCATCATATACAATAATTTCTAGCAATCATTCATCAAAATCACACATGAAACTCAACATGAAAGCATCAATTTTTCAACTTTAATCAACAAGAAGCCGTTTTAGCACAAATTACCAACTTTGTACATTTTAACTCATTTACATGCTCAACTCTCTTACCATTTTCTCTAGTAAAACCCTAACCCCCTTACCTCTTGTAGACCACTTGGAAAATGATAAGATTCACACCAAAGGCCCTCTTGGTCACCACGGTTTTGGGCTAAGCTCCAAGGCTTGGTTCTAAACAAATTTTACAAGAACAAAACAAAGGATCAATGCCATGCATGATCATCATGGTTGGGTCGAATGCTCAAGGAAGAGGAAGAAAATGTTTTACCTTCAAAGACTTGATTTTTGAAGAAGATCAAAGATGATCTCCTAGGGTTTCTTAAGGAAAAAGCTAGAAAAACCAAAAATGAAACAAAATAAGTGTTTGATCTTAAGATAAAGAGAAGATCAAAACATAAAAAGAGAACAAAATGGTGATGAAGAACTCAGTCATGTTGATGGACAAGAGATGAGCTTGATGTTGTTGAACATGAAGACTTGAGCTTTAAGATGATGAAGAACTTGAAGGAATGGTGGTGGTGGAAGCTACGGTCAAGAAGAAAAGTGGATGAAAGAGCTTGATCTTGATGGTTCTAAGATGATGAGGGTGATAATGTGGTGGTGATGGTGGTAATCGAAGTGGTTGTGGTGGTTTTTGGTGATATTAGGGTTTGAATGTTCATGAGTGTTCTT
Organism: Stylosanthes scabra; assembly: GCA_036250425.1. NCBI lineage: Eukaryota > Viridiplantae > Streptophyta > Magnoliopsida > Fabales > Fabaceae > Stylosanthes > Stylosanthes scabra. The sequence continues at coordinate 31,242 of JASCZI010181774.1, forward strand.
GAAATGTTCATCATGTTTTTGAGAAAACTCATGAGAAAAAGGATGGTTGATCTTTTGAAGTGGGAGAGAGAATGTGTTTTAGTGTTTTTGGTGTGTTAAAAAAATGAATGAGAGTAAGAGAGAGAGAGAGAGAAGCTTCGGATATGCCAAGAGAGAGGTGAGATATTTTGTTTGCTTTTTGTTGGTTTTTGGTTTTTGTTTGTAAGGATGGAAAATGAGAAGTGTGGCTTGGTTTGTATGGGGAGGGGAGGCTACGGTGATGAGGGTGAGAAGGAAGGGAATTTCTCTTTTTTTTTTTGTATATTTTTGTTAAGAAAGAATAAGGGTTAAATTTTTGTAGTGTATGAAATAGGAAAACAGGTAAATGAATAATAAATTAATAGAATATTTTATGATAAATAAGTGAAGTGAAAGAGAGAGAGAAATGACTTTTGCATGGAAAGAAAACACGCAACCAATGAGGAACAACATTGGTGGGAAGTGTGTAAGAAAAGGTCATAAGGTACAAAAAGGAAAAACGGTAAATGATCGATTAGGGATTTTTAGCGTAATCTTGTCATTTCGTTTTTAAGACTCATTAGGGGAACTAGGTTTTACTACTATGTTACTGAAACCTCTCTTATCTTATACCAACCGCGTATTCTTAGTTTTACCGAAATTACGAACGGTCGGTTTCGCGACGAAAACGCGCGTTACCTAAAACGTACAAAACTCGTTCCAACTAATCGTACTAATCATAGCATGTCATTCTAAAACAAATTTCGGGAAATAAAACATTCCCTACGGAGATACTCCTCTTGAGATATTCCATTTCGTCAAATACCGATAACTCGGTTAAACCGCCGCTAACAACCGAACCGTCGTCAGAAACAAACAATTAGAAAAACAGATAATTCCACAAATCCAAATCCGTATCAAACTAAACAAGGAATATCACATCCCCTTAATCATCATAATCACTCAAAACAATTATCAAAACACAGATAGTTTAAAGTTTTCGTCGGAAATATAAATACAGAGGAACAGGGTTTTACACTCTCTGTTACCCACCGAAGAGCTCTCTTCCTTTAGCTCTCATTCTTTCTTATTTTATTTCATTTAACACATATATACTAATACTAGACAAACCCCACCTCACTTTTTCAATCTTACACACTTTTGCCAAAAACCATCAAAAACCAATTCTCTCTTTTATTTCATGGTGACCCAAACCATCTTCCTCTCTCACTCCCTTCATTTTATTTTATTTCTCATCACCAAAAACACAAAACCACACTCTCTCATTCTTACAAAACCAACAACAAAACAACCAAAAACCCTCACTCATTTTCTCTCTCCATTTCACATCATTCAAACACAAACACCAAAAATACTTTCTCTCTCCCAAATTTAAGATCAAACGTTGCTTTTTCATGAGTTTAGCCAAGAACATTATGAACTTCAACATGAACACATGAACCCTAGTCACTAAAACCCCACCAGCAAATACATCATCCTCATCCTCTCAACCTCTCCTTCACAATCATCAACCCTAGATCATCACCAACAACTCCATTCTCTTATCTTCTCCTCCACCCGAAGCACCACCACCACCAACATCAACTTGGAAATATCATCATCATCACC
>JASCZI010181775.1:600-18006 GCA_036250425.1 Stylosanthes scabra
TATCATTTATTAAATAATTAATATTTATTTCATCAAATCAAATAATTGATATAATTGACATATTTAAGGTAATAAATGTTAATTTTAATTCAATTAATTAAATTACCAATCAATTTGTATTTTCAATTAATATTAATACAATCAATGCTCTGATTTATCTCTATGATTAATATAATTAATACTGAATTACTTACCCTAAATTACTAACAGAAGAAAGACGCAAACTGTTCTGGCACCAGAATATGTCATGTCAGTATTCTTGGTGCCAGAATTCTTTGCGTTGTAGTATAATATAATGATATCTTATTCCAAATATCAATGCATGAGATTGACATTTCTAATCTACAGATCTAGAATTATATATGGAAACAGCGTTTAACTTTTATTCTATTCGATTATTATTTATACGGTAATACTAGATGTACCATTGTACATACTTGTACACATTATTTAGTAACACGGAAAAATGTAAACATTAGCAAAGAAAAATGTAAATTTTTGTTCTAATGTTTATATTTTCTGTGTTGCTCAATAATGTGTATAGGTGTGTATAATGATACACGTAGATTTATTTTTATTTATATTCTATTGCCAGCAGCTTTATATTATTAATAAAGTTTTCTAAACTTTTGTGGTTATATCTTCCACTTAGCTTCGGCTTGCAAATATCAATTATTCAATAGAATAAAAATTAAATAATAATAATAATATAAACAATGGCTGTAGATTATAAATTCAAATGGTAGATAGCATCATATGACAGATGATCACAGCTCCAATAATATTGCGATAGCAGCTTTTTTTTCTCAGTTGAATAATTTATTTAGATCGTATTTTTGGTATGTTAAAATCTAACAATATAAATTTAACTGCAATTAACTTATCGGCATTCATGCAACGAATTACCAGAGTAATTTACTAAAAGATATTTATATATTATTATATTTTTTTTATTAAAAGAAATCTTTTATAAGTTTATCAGAATGAGTAATTCACTAAAAATATATTTATATATTATCATATTTTTTATTTTTATAAAGCTAATATTAAGGATAATTAGATATGCAAATTGGTTTGGGTTTCACCCTCTCAAAACCGATACCTGAACTAATAGAAATTGAGTATAAATTATAATTGGGTTGGATCCGATTACTCATCGAGTCTTGAACCAATTTAATTAGATTGGTTCAATTCGGATGGGTAATTGGGTATATTATTATTATTATTTAGCAGTTAAGTCATTTATAGTTGCATTGTATTTTAATTATTTTTAATTTTCTCATTAGTAAAATTGAATACATTATGTTTATGAAACCAGTGAACGGAAGTCTTTTGTTGGGGTCTTTTGATTCTGCTGCAGCTGAGATGTGGTTGGAGATTAGCAACTCAGCTTTGATGCTCAATCCCTCCATGATTGAATGGACAAGGACAACCCTATCCACCGTGACTTCATTGGCGTTGGAGGTTGGCATTAATGAACGTCTCACAAAGTCGAACCAACCTTTTGCTGTTGGTTTAAGATCACAGTGCTTCAATTGAGACGGATTTCCCTTGATATCCAATTGCCACTGGGCATACTCCTCACAGATGCCCCTTAGCACTTCATCTAGCCTTTAATCATTTGAGCTCTTTCTTGCTTCATATGATGGTCCATCAACACCAACATCAGGCAATTGGAGAATTACTTTGATACTTTCAGGAGAAAAGTCAATTTCTTTCCCTCTTACATGTGAAATGTAAAGATGGTCAGATGCTCTCTCCCTTCTTGTTCTTTTAGCATTAGCATAAAGTTCCCTAAGGAGTGTGATTCTCATCCTGCCTTGTATTGGGTTGTAAAGATATGTCCATCCTCTTCTTTCAACTTCAGCTGTAATGTTTGGAAATTCACTTGCATGGAATTGGAAAGGAATTTCCACGTTGGGTATTCTGTGTTGCACCATGTCGAAAAAGTGCACTTGATGGGCTTGGGACCTCAACCTTATTGCATCAAAGGTTTGTTCTATTGTATATGAGACATGGGAAGCACTTGGTGCATCTTGGGCATTCCTCTTCCTAGACTTGGGTGCCATGTATAGAGTAGTGAATGTGAATGAGCTGCAACACCAAACTTAGGAAGTTTGCTTGTCCCTAAGCAAACAAAAGAAAGAAGAGTGAAAAGGGAAGTGTGTAGAATGAATGAAGAAGCAGAGGGTATGTGATGTGTATGGCTCTTAGAGTGTTTGTGTTGTGTGAATGAGTGCATGTACGTGGTGCTCTTTATAATGAATGAATGAATGTGGTGGGTAATGCAAGAATGCTTCATGTAATGAATGATAAGTGTCACGGGTGAATAGTTAAGGCTTTGGATGCTCTGAACCTTATTGATGAAGATTTTGAAAAGAAAACTCATTTAGAAAAAGTTGTGGTTATGAGTCTTTGTTCAGAGAAGTTATGGTGATGAATGAAGCTTTAGAGAATCCAAAGCAAATGCCTATGCATGTAGACTAGCCTAAATGATGCATGTGAATTAAGTGGGAAGCAAAATGATGGACAATGCTGACCAAAAGTTATGGTTACAATTGAAAGAGAATGCATTATATGAGACATTGATGAGACAATTTGATGAGTGGTGTTAGTCACGGATGAATTATCTTGCAAGGTGGACAAACTTTAATAATGAAACATGCTAATGAATAGAGAATGAATGATGGATGCAAGTGTTTTGGTGGAACACCAAACTTAAAATCTGATGATATGTCTAAGTAAAGAGCCAGACGTATAAAACATCCAAGAGATGTTTTATACGTCGGCTTCAACGTCAAAAATGGGGAAGGGAGGTGTGGGCGTTCAAAACGCCACACCAGGCGTTAAAAACGCCAGCTCAAGAGGGAGGCTTGGGCGTACAAAACGCCACTCAGGTGTTGAAAACGCCAGCCATGGTGAAGTTTGGGGCGTTAAAAACGCCTCATAGGCGTTATGGGCCCCTCTGGACCCAAGCAAGGACCACCTCCAGCGGAAATCTAGACGTGATATCACTCTCCCCTTTACACAGAGGATCGTGCAATTTTCAAGTGTGGGGAGGGGGTGGATATCTGTAGCAAGCGGCGTGGAAATAAAAAGGGGTCATCATTTTCCAACTCTTTGACCTATACTTTATATGATCATAGACTATACCGTAGTTGTCTTATTTGTTTAAATGCTTACCTTTAATGACTCCCTTGACTGTGAATGCGAATATTGATGCGTACGCATCTTGGGTCGTTTTTAGTCTCAATTTCTCTTGATTTTCTTGATATTCTTAGTAGATTATTGTTATTAATTGATGAATCAAACAAACTTGATGTTCTTTGAGTTGTGTTTGTGTTTTTAGATGATTTACTAAGAATTTTAGGTAATTGAAGACCATTTGAGAGAGATTGAAGAAAAGGGAACCAAGCAGAGAAGAAAAGAGAAAAATTGGCTAAGTGTTGAAGCCCACGTATAACGTGGAGAGCCCATGTCATACGTGGGAATTGATTCAAAGAGGGCAAGAAGAGGCAGAGAGTGGACATAATACGTCAGGAGCTCACGTCATAGGTGAGAAATAAGTGAAAAGATTGCAAGATTTGACAGAGAGCCCACGTTATACGTGGGACTCTCACGTCAAACGTGAGCTTGACGTCCAAAGGAGACAACTTGAGACAGAAGCCCCACGTTATACATGGGGCAGTGACGTCAAACGTGAGAATTAAGAGTGAAGCTCCAGTTTTAGACAGAAGCCCCACGTTATAGGTGGGAGAGCCACGTTATACGTGGGAAGCAATGCAAGCAACGTCCAAAATTTTATCAAAGCCAATTCAATCCAAGTTGTTAGGTCTCAATTCCACTCGTTAATCAAGGGCTTAATTGGAAGATCAAAGATATGATTGAAGTCTGAAAGAGAAGAAAATAAAGCTTTGTAACTATAGAAGATAAGATTAGGATTAGATTAAGATATGATTAGATTTTAAATTTGAATTTAGATTAGGATATATATAATGAGTGATTTAACCATTAGGGTTACACACTTCAGCACAGATTATTTTTCTTAGATCTAGTTTTCATTATGCAAGGCTAATCTACTCCATTGTTAAGGGTGAGGAGCTCTGTTCACCCATTATGAGGTAGTCTTTTGTACATTCAATTATCAATTCAATGAGGTATTTTCAGTTATCTTCTGTGCATAATTTAATTTTCCGTTCTTCATCCCAATAGTTTAGAATCACTGAGAGGTGTTGTTTACTTGTCAAGGGCTAAGTTAATAAGATTGAGAGGTCTATTAGTTTATGCTAGCTGGAAATTGAATCACATAATGATTAGGTCTAACTAGAGATAGTCAAGCTAATTGTTATGCAACTAAAATTCTGTGGGTTAAAATTGGATTAGAACTAATTTGGATATAGTGACATGTAATCTAATCTAGGATCACTTTTGAGACTCATAAGGATTAGAATCTGAATTATGGCTTCATCTAATTATTTGATTGATTGACTAAGAGATTAGCTTTTTGATTAGGTAATTGGAAACTGAATTACTAAGAGATTAGGATTTAGTTACTCTAGATTCGTTGTGCCTTGATTTCTGAAAACCTTAGAATTGTGATTGAATGTATACATTGGCCCTCAAGGGAAAAACATCTCCAAAGCTCTTAACAACTCATTCCACTGATTAATTCCTCAAGTAATATTTCTGCACTTTTTCACTCATTGTTTTCGTGTTCAATCATCACCATTCTCTCAAGTTTTATTCTTGATCTGCTTAATATAATTAACGGATAGTATTGCTTGGTCCCTTATTCCTCGTGGGAACGATACCCACTTCACCGTGGTATTACTTGAACAATTCGGTGCACTTGCCGATTTTCTCACGTATCAAATATTATGCTACATATTAGTATTTCTTAAACTGTTGCATTTCTTTTCTTGGGGACCCACCGAAATTTTTTTCAAAATACTTCAATTGAAATTGATTTTCACACTTGCAATAATCATCCAATCATAGATAAAAGGAAAAGAACACACAAACCATGTGAGTTTTGACTGCGATTTTTGTCTTGCCTGATTCTCCATGCCTGTTGCTATTTATACTCTGTGTATTCATATGATTTAAGACCTTCTTTGTTTTAGCCCACAAACCAAATAAAGCCTTACCCTGTATATTTATCCTTTGCACCCGAACTTTGAGCCTTGTATCCCTTTTATTCTTATTATAGCCAAACATCAAGCCTCAAAAAGTGAAAAACCAGTGCACAACCCTACTTGATCTTCTGATTGATCCAAGATTTAGTAGGGTGGTTTTAAAATATTTGAGAGAAGAAAAGGAAGGGAATCAAGATGAACCATTCGTGTGAAGGATGAAAAGAAGGGAGAACTCCAAAAAGAAAATCAAAGGCATTTGGAGGGCACATGCATGCACTAAAGCGCTGAAAAAGAAAGAGGCACTCGCACAAACATCAAAAGGGACAGCAAGGGAATGAAAAATTAAAAAGAAGAAAAACTCTGAAAAAGAACCCTTGCTGCCTCAGGCAGCAAAGCTGCAGAAAAAACAACGTCAAAATGCGAGTGCCATGCAACTAAAAGAAGAAGTGCGTGTCATGAAAACAAAATGGGGAAATGGGAATGGAATGAAGAATATCAGGATAGGTGTCTTGGATTAATCAGAAAAACCCAAATTAATACTTCCGAACCTTCACCCTGGGCCCATTACAAGCCCAAAAAGACTTTTTTGATGATTACACAGGTATACATAGCAGCATAGACGGACGAGATGAAAGGCAAGTCGAGAAAAACAGAAATTGGACGGGAACAGAGAGCCTTTTTAACCCGATACACCGAGAGCTGAGCGTAAACACGACCGGGTAAGGTTCTTATTCCTTGATTCTGTGATTGGTGAACCTTTGCACTGTGTGAGATCAATTATATCTTTTTCTTGAGCTTAAACGATTCGGTTGGGTTAGTACTTGCTGCGGTACTCTCCACCCACTCTTGCACAATTTTTGATTTCCTTCTATGTATGCATAATTATTCTTTCATAGCATTGGTGTTCACTCCTCTATTTTTGATTTGATTGGGCATGGGGACATGCCAAGATTTAAGTGTGGGGAGGTGATGAAACCTGTTCCGACGGTTTATTTTACTGCTTAAATTGACCAATTGTCACCTCTTCATCGCTTAAACACTAGCAAAATAGGATAAATTGCACTTAGTAGTTCCTTAGGGCTGTAATTGTAATATCTGCTATTTCGGCCAATATTTACTGTGTTTTGAACTGTTTCCCGTTCCGCACGATACCTTGATGTCTGTGCTTAAGTGTTTCAGGATATAACAGGCGGAGTTCGGAGCGGAAGTGGCCGGAGAGAGTGAAAGGAACGAAAGGATCGCAACAAACCTAAAAGGCCATTGCTGGAGCCTATGCGTACGCATCCCATGGAGCCATGCGTACGCATCTAAGCGTGGGCGACACGCCCAATTGCTAATCTCGGCACCTATGCGTACGCATATGAAGCCTCCATGCGTACGCATAGGTCAATTTCAGCATCTATAAATAGAGGAGCCTTTCACCATTTCAAGGGAGCCCACTTCCACATTTAGCTTAGTTTTTAGGGTTCCATTTTAGGTTTATTGTCCATTCACTAGCCAGACTTTTTATTTTTATTACTTGTTTGTTTATTTTACTGTTACTCTGTCGAACTTCAATTTCAATCAATTTACTTTACTGTTATTCTGTCCGTTTACTTTCTTGCAAACCGCGATTTTACATAATGTTATGCTGCCAATTTATTTTCTCGCTTTTATGATTTTCGCAATTAGTGAGTAGAGTCCTATAGTGTCTCGGCTGTGAGGTGAAATGTGCAAATGATCGGAGCTGCAAGTCCCCATAAAGATCATGTTAGAGGAACAGGTCAATCCCGTAAAGCTATACGCCCTACACCCCTGCTAGCATAGTGGCAGTTCCTTGACCGTACGAGGTTCGCCACGACAGCATGGCACAAGTGCTTGGGAACCTGGTGACAGCAGGTCTGACCCGGTGACAGCGGAGATCCTATAGAGTTTGTCAGCCCTGGGCATAGATCAGAGGCTCCATATTTCGCTAACGTGCAAGAGGTCCTGGTGACAGCAGGATTGTACCGATGACAGCGGGTTACTCTTGGGAGCCGGGGGCAAAGACACCAACTCCAAGCAACACCTGCTCCAAATGTGAGTTGGACCCAGAACTGTGGGTTCGTTTGCCACACTGCTAGTTAGTTCAGATATAGCGGAGGTTCCTCTTAGGGGGTATCTAATCGATCTAGGACATAGTAGCAATGATAGTGATGCACCGTATTTCAACTCATGGCCAGGACACTCCTTTTATTATCAGCTTATTTACTGCTTTTTAACTGCTTTTATTGCTTTCAACTGCTTTCAAACAATTCAACTGCAACCAACCCCAATCAAAAACAGACTTTCCCTTTCGCTTCCTGAGCAGATCGACTCGAGTCCCATACTCGGTATTTTGGTTGCACCCTGTGACACCTCTTTTAAAACGTCCAGACGCCGTCTGCAAAGGATAAGGGGCTTTCAGAACTACAACGACGAAAGTCCCCGCCCCGAGCGGGCGCGTCAGAGATTTCTATTGACTCTTCTCTCTCTGACTCTTAATCTGAAAAATTTTTCTCTCCTACTCTCACAGGTACCTTACACATGGCAGAACCACCAAGAATAACCTTGCGTCAAATGGAAGAAGCCAGTGTGGCTCTTGAAAATCAACCAGTGCGATATCCCGAGCTTAATGAGAACTTTGAACTCAAGACTGGTTTGATTAATCTGTTGCCCAGATTCCATGGGATGCCTGGAGAAGATCCCATAAAACACTTGAAAGATTTTGATGGTATCTGCGCCACCTCCCGGAGGACTGGCGGAGACGAAGATGCCGTTAGAGCCTTCGTCTTCCGTTTCTCTTTGGAGGGATGAGCCAAAGATTGGTACCACACTCTCTCGGGCGAGATAACTGTTGAATGGTCTGCTTTCAAAAGGAATTTTCTGGAAAAATACTTCCCACCGTAAAAAACAAACTCTATCAGGAAAGAGATCTCTGGAATCACTCAGTTGCATGGCGAGACGCTGTTCGAGTACTATGAGCGTTTCCAAAAGTTGTTGACTTCATGTCCGCACCACGCTATCTCCGATCTGCTGCTGATTAACTATTTCTTTGAAGGACTCACTCCGACGGACAAGGCCATGATCGATGCATCTGCGGGAGGAGCCCTCATGAACAAAACTCCGGAGGAAGCATGGGAGTTAATTGAATTTGTGGCGAACAACCACCAATGTTTCAAGACAAGAGCTACTTCGAGCACTAGAGGTGTGTATCAGATCGCACCTTCAGATACTACAGTGTTGGCAAAGTCCTTGGCCGGCATAGCAAGCATGTTGCGGGAAATGAAGGAAAGTCAACAAGCCACTCCAAAACTTTTGACTCAACCCTCTCAAAGCTAACCACCACCTCAAGTTCCACCCAAGCATTGCGGGATTTGTTCGTGTAATTCGCATTACACTGATGAATGCCCACAATTGCAAGAAGATAATGTCATTGCATCCTCTCATAACCGCCAATACCAACAACAATCTCAAGGGTGGCGTGACAACCAACAAGGGCGTTGGAGCTCCAACCAACAACCTCAATACCGCCAACCCTACAACAACAACAATCCACCACAAAATTCCCAAAACACAAGATACCAACCTCCACATAGTAGGCAACCATATCCATCAAACAATAACTCCCAACCCTCTTATGAAGAAGCCTTCCGACTTAGTTAACAAGAAAACAAGGAAATGAAAGAGGTCGCCAAAAGAACCGAAGCTCAAATCTCTCACATCACTGATTTAATGACCAAGTTTGCAAATCAAATGCTTCCAAGCACTTCAACTCCACCACCACCACCTAACCCAAGTCCTCTTCCTTCTCAACCTCTCCCAAATCCTAAAGAAGGAATCAATGTAGTCGAAAAAGGGAGTGAGGAAAAGGAAAAGAGAAAGGCAAGAACGGAATGGTTGATAGAGCTAATTGCCAAAGCAAATGAAATGGTGGAGTCCGACGATGAAGATTGGTGGGACGAGTCGGACGAGTCAGATGAATCGGATGAGGAGGACTCGGAAGATGAAGATGAGGAATGGGAAGTTGAGGAAGAAAATAAAGTGGAAGTAGAGGTTGAAAAAGAGGATATGATAAAGGAAGTGGTTGAAAAGGAACAAGTGAATGAAGCTCTTGAGGAGGAAGCCAAAATTGTTGAGGAATGTGGGAAGCTTTGCTTAGCCACAATATTTGAAGGAGAAAAAGTACACAAGTCCATTCTTCCGGTTAAATGCGAAGATCCCAGACCTTGTTTGGTGACATGTGAGGAGCGAGGAATCAACATTCCAGATTGCCTCTGTGATCCGGGAGCTTGCGCAACTGTGATGCCTTATGAGCTCTATTGCTTGTTGGATCTTGGACCATTGAGATCAACAAAGGATGTATTCACTACTGCTGACATGGGAATCGTCTCAATTGCGGGAATTGCAGAGGATGTTGTTGTAAAAATTGGAAGCTTGACGGTGCCTGCTGATTTTTATGTTATCCGGTCCACTAGGCATAGCAAAGGTGGCACAACTCAAGTTCTCTTAGGAGACCCACTCTTCATACCGCCAGATTCAAGGTTGATTACATCACCAATGCATTCTCCTTCAAGGTTGGAAATGTGGAGGAAGTTTACCATCCAAAGATGCCGCCCGCTTTGAACAAGAAATTTGCCCATCAAGTGCAATGTAGCATGGAAGACAAGGATGAAAGAAGGCAAAGTGAAGAAGCTAAAGGAAGACTCAAGAAGAGTAAGGGGTCGAGGAATTCTCCCCCTCATGTGAAAAAGAAGAAGAAGGACCCTATGAAGAAGAAAGTAAAAATCCGGAAACAAGGAGAGAAAGGTTCAAAAGAAGAAAATGAAGGAGAGAAAGAGAAGATGAAGCTTGAGCTAAAGTGCAAAAGTGTGGAAGACTTGATCGGGAAGTTGTACACTTTCAAGAAAGTTCTCCACCACAATGATGCAATGAACCACCACTTGGTGAAGGACCAATCCAAGTGGAAGTAAGAAGCCATCCAAGCAACAATGTCCAACTTTAAGGACAATAAACAAAAGTGTTAGGTGGGAGACATCCCACCATGGTACAATTCTTCCAACTTATCTTTTGATGATCTTTTTGTGAATATTAGTGGATAATAGTTAGTTTGAATTTTGTTCAATGAAAGATGTGTCTAAAAAGGGTGACCACATCATTGGTGTGTTTGTACAAAGCCATCACCCAACAAAAAAAAAAGGAGAAAAACAAAGAAAAAATGTGGGAACAGGGCAATTGCGCAGCCGCCCCACTGGTGGCGCGGCGCGGCCGCACGACCTGAAATTGCCAAATTCTTCATCACTGGAGCCACTGCGCGCCCGCACCATCTTAATGGCGCGTCCGCACGCCTCAAGCGCCCGCGCAGTGAGCTTGGCCACAGTCGGCCGAAGCTACCAAGTTGCATGGCGCGTTCGCGCCCTCTTCTTGGTGCGTCCGCGAGATGGCTTTGGTGCGTCCGCGCCCTAGCACTTGGTGCTCTCGGATTAGCCTCTAGAAGGGCTGCGCGCCCGCGCCCCTCTAACCGCGCGCCCACGCGAGCCCATTTCTCACATTTTTGGGCCCCTAATCGTCTGGCGCGTCCACACCATGGGCATGGTGCGCCCGCGCGATAGCATCTGATGCTAAAAGCGCGACAGCAACCCTTCTCTCCTCATTCTCACTTCAATTTTTCTCTTCTTTTCCAATTCTTTCTCAACCAAATCTCTCATACTCACACACCACTACTCCTACATTGTTTTAGTGTGTGATTTCGCTTGCTCCGCATCGCCGAGTGAGTTCTCTCTCTCCCTCTTCTTCCCTAGTTAATGTAGTTAGTTTATTTTAATGCTCTTAGTTTAGGATTTGTAGAATGGTTAGATAACTAGGTTAGATGACCAAATTGCTTGAGATTGATTGTTGCCATGTTAGAATAAGTGTTATTGAAGGTTGAATTGATTGGTTTGGGCATTGAACGCTAGGTAATTTCATTACAACCTTGTTTTTCAAAATATGCACGCAAGTGTTCGATGAAATTCCTCAATGAAGTTTTTAATTGAATTTTGATCCAACCTTTTTTCATACGATTCTATTGTCTTAGGGCAATGTTTTCTTCCTATTTTTGGGTCAAGGTTCAAATTAAAGACCTTAATTACTCACCCCCAAAACCATCAATTAACATCAAAAGTAGAAATAAAGCATATAATGTACCAATTGGTGTTTTGTTCCGACTAAATGAGTGAAAATGCATAGATTCTATGTGGGTGGTGTTTATGCATTATTCATTAAATATTTGAAACAGTAATTGTATTAATCACCTTGCCTAGACTATTGTTCCATGGAATATTGAATTCTTGTCAATACTTTTCAGATGTCGCGCAGGGGAAAACAAGCCGCCACCGATGACGCCACTCCCTCGAGGGTCCGGAGCTCTCGAAATTCGAGCCGAGGGAGGGATGAAGGTTTTCCAACCAACCGTTTTGACTATCAATTGTACTTCGACCGGTGAAAAGGGTTGGAAAACCGGGACATTGTATACGAGCGAATTGTCCGCATAGATGGTGAAGAAGATGCCATCTTCCGCAATCGGATATAGGGACTTGGCTGGGGGTTTATGTACACAGATTTGGTCCGCATCAATGTGACCATGGTGCGTGAATTCTGCGCCAACTTCTCTTCAGCAAAGCAGGAGTACGTATTTCTGCGGGGGAAGAAAATTTCCTTCACTGAGGCCAACATTCAGCACCACCTAGGCATCCCCGGTGATGCACCGGATGCCAGCATAGATGATACTTTTGTGACACTTGCCAAGTCCTATGAGGCAGGTGAAGACATGAACATGGCGGTTATCTATATTGAAATTGGCCGGGAAGAAACTAACTGGGCCGACAATTCTGCCGTCAACCTCATCCCAAAGACCATGAACAATTCAATCCTGAACCCTCGAGGTACAGCGTGGCATAAGATCATTATGACCAATATAGATCCCGAGACTCATGGGACTAAGTTTGACATGAGGCATGCCCTTTTGATATTTGTACTAATGACGGAGGGAAATATGAACCTCCCGCGTATAACGAAGGATATTCTACTGGTCCACCCGACAAAGCACCCTCGCCACCTCCTACCTTTCCCAGTATTCATTACACGGTTGGCTAACCGCTATGAGGTGCCCGAGTTGTTTCACACCTTACGGCCAGTGGATATGTATGTCCCCTACGGTGACTGGAGGGGAGAGAGAGCCAGAGGACCGGCAAGACCCCGCAAGCATCCTCAGCCGTAGGAGCAGCAGGAAGAGCAGCAGCCACCACCAGAGCCCAAGCAGTGACCCAGCACCTCCGCCACACCTTCTGCTCCAGCCCATTACTCGCTCAAGCCAACTATGCATGATATCATGAGGCGATTTGACCGGCAGGATCGCCAGATAGTGAGGACTCATGCCATGATCCGCTGAGCCTTTCCGCATGCGGACTTCACTAGGCTGGGATTCAGTTCTTCTTCTGATGACAGCAAGAGCCAAGACTTTTAGGGCTCCATGGCAAAACAAACAATTTGGGTTACATTTAATTTTAGTTGAACTATTTTATTGCTTTAGTAGTTGTAATTTTTGAATTGATGAAATACTTGGTAGTTTAGTAGACTTTTGCTAAGATTGATGTGCTTCGGAAAATAAAATTGTTTTTGTTTTTCCATTTTGCCATAAGCACACTCAGTCGGATATTATATTATGGATGTTTGTTTTTATTTTAAAACTTGTTTTCTAACTATTTGTACCCTCTCATCTCTTTGCACTACAAGAAATTTGGCTTTATGTCAGCCTTTTTTTTGTCACGTTTAAAAAGCGTGACTTAAAACCCCCTGTTGTCACGGTTGTTTGTGATGACTTAAAATATTCAATTCTTGTCACCATTTGCTTAATAAACGTGACTATAGGTATTTGTTGTCACATTTTTTTACAGTGACTATTGTAAAATATCAAAAGTCACGATTTTATTTGCTATAGTCACTATAGATAACGGTAACCAAAAAAATTAAGCTATAGTCATTCAAAAAAATCGTGACTTAAAATATTCCGCCGAAAAAATTTAGTTTTCCCACAAAAAAAATTAGTACTTAAAATATTCCACCAAAAAATTTAGTCTTCCCACCAAAAAATTAGAAAATTCATGACACCATTAGACTTAGGAAGAAAAAAAAAACTACTGATCAGTAAGTATAGTTCACTCACACTCACTCAATCAATCTGAAATCTGAAGCCTCAGCCCCACTCTCTTCTCACATGAAACCCTAAAACACAAACCTCTCTCTCACAGTCACAGCCGCCCACCCAATCCCTGAACACCGCCACAAACACCGCCTCGTCTCTTTGTCACGCCGCCTCGTCCCTTCGTCGCGCCGCCTCGTGCTCGCCTCCTCTTCCCGTCGTCCTTGCCTTCTCGTCGCCTTCTCCTGTCATGCTTGCTGCCTCGTCGCCTCCTCCTCGCCTCTTCTTGCTAATACAGAGAGTATGTGCCTATGTGGTTAAGCTGCATTATTCTTATTTTAAATCTAGAGCTCTGTTTAGCATGCATGATTGAGCTTGATGCATTTTACAGGTAATGGCTACTTAGTATTAGGAAGTGTGGATTCTTATGGTCATCTTCGTTGAGAAGAAATATTAGATTTGAATTTTATCATCAAATATTTTGGTAATTCATAATGCAATTCAGTTTCAATTTGCATATTGTTTAGCATTTAATGGAATTTGCTTTGAGGTATGTTGTTGTTAACTACTAATTTCCTTTGGTCTTGTTGAATGTGTGATTAATTTGAGGTTTAAGTTCCATTAGAGTGCTTATTTGCTGATGTCTAAATTGAGCACCTGAGGTGTTCGATAAAATGCTTAAACTTAATTGACATTTGACACTCTCATAACTTCAACCTTAACAAGATAAACTAATCTGGATTCTACCTCAACCTAAGAGATCAAAGAAGAAAAGATCCTAGATAAACTTTAAAAATTTCAGCACATTGATTTGAATGAAGTTGAAAATTTCAGATTAGTGATAGGCCTTTTGTTTACATGGCACACTAAAAGTACAACATGCAGTCTAGTTCACTTTCCATTTTTAGTTACAAACATTATGTGCTCATAAAACTTATTTTAAATCTCGAACTCTGTTTAGCATGTATGATTGAGCTTGATGCATTTTACAGGTAATGGCTACTTAGTATTAGGAAGTGTGGATTCTTATGGTCATTTTATTGTATCCAAAATCGATATGTCTGGTAGAGGTACCTTATTTATTCTGACTTTCCTTGCAGTAAAAACTAATTGATTTTTTGTGAAGTATATGATTTTTTAGTAGGCAACTAGTTAGATTTACATAATTGATCATTTTATTACAATGCTAAGATTCTAAGGAATACCAAACTCAGTTATTGTATATGTTGTCTTACTGGTTAATATAATATAGTATCAAGTCTCATGATCATGCTAAATTTCATTGCTTTAAAAAAGCTATCATTCCATCTTTGTAGGTTGCTTTATGAATGATCTGCAGTACTACTTGTGTATTTTAATTGTGCTATTGTTGTTTAAATTTAAAATTATGTAGTACTACTTCTCTAATTTGGTTAAATTTAATTGCTTTATAAATTCTGCACTACAACTAAATTCTGCAGTACTTCTTCTGCAGGGATAGTACAGCAAAGGATAGTTTGAAGCATATACCAACAAGATTGGCTAGTTATCTGTAGTGGATTTGTTGATAGCAACCTCATGGCATCTCATGATCAAGAATCTAAGAGGTAACTTAATCTCATACTTGCGATTAAAGTAGTTTTTCTCTTCCATTTATTTTCATGTGTAGTTGATACATATTAGAATGTGAATACACTTGAAATAATATTTATGTTGTGTTTGACTTATCTTCTTTTCCCTTTTCTAATTGTAATAGGCTGGACAAAAGAAGAAGACTAGTGCCTTTATCCCATATCGGGAATGCAAAGAATGCTGGATTTAAGAGCGCGCATGCATTAGTTAAAGAATTCCGATCAGGAAAACAACGGGTCTTAGTTGCTTATGGAGTTAGCATTGATGATAAGACAAATGTCTACTAGATTAGATATTTTGGTTGTCTTTTTTACTTAGGAATTGATATTTAGATACTTACATTGTTTGAGATACTATGTTATTTTGTTAACCATTTGAGCTGTTACATAAATATTGTATTGCAAACACTATTGTTGCAAGTTGAATTCTATTTTGGAATTTGTTTTTCAATTAGGAATTTTTAATATTGTAGCTATTAAAAAAACAGTAACTATAGAATTAGTTGTTGTCACGGTTTTAACAGGTAACTAAAGTGTGGCCATTGGAGTACTCAATTGTCACGAATCAAATCGTGACTATAGAGTATTCTGTTGTCATGGTTTTGAACTGTGATGGTAGACCAAGTCATTACATGAATCAAACGTGTCTATTGTCATGGTTTTTAGCTGCAACAGTAAGTTACTCTATTGTCACGGTTATGAAGCGTGACAATAGGTATCTTTGAGAAAACGTGACATTAGATCTGTAGTCATGCTTTTTGAAACGGACAACAAAATTGTGACCATAGGTGTAAAAAACCGTGACAACAGAGCTGTGGTCACCCTGAGTATTGGACACCGTAGAAAATCGTGACGTTAGAGCTAAAACCGTGACTATAGATCTATTGTCACGGTTTTCTTAGCCTGTTGTCACGGTTTTCAAACGTGACAAAAGGCCAAATTTCTTGTAGTGTTGGGACCCTCATTATCATCTTTTGAAAATTTTCATCGAAACTTGCATATGCACAACTTGATTGCTTTCTAAAATCATGGAAATGAGTTAAAGAACACACAACCCCGAGAGGTTTTTGAGCTAAAAAGAGAGGTGGTTATGCATCTTTTAAGAACCACCAACTTCCTTCTTGTGTGTTTACTCATTTTCTATGATTGTGATTTGTAGATTATGATTTGTAGATTGATTGATTTATATGTCCGTCTTTGTATGTATATTATGTATCCGTATGATTGGCCTTGATCTCAGTTGCAGTGGACTAGAAGGTAATATCGATCCTAACAGCACTCTTTTCCACCTTACTCATCTCCATACACTCAATCTTGCTCACCATTCTTTCTATGGCTCTGTATTGCCATCTCAGTTTGGTGAGCTTGTGGGTCTTACACACTTGAATTTATCATATTGTGGGTTTGAAGGTGACATTCCTTCCCAAATCTCACACCTTTCCAAATTACAATCACTTGATCTTTCTAAGCAATTTTTTGATGCTGAGGAAGGTTTGAAGTTGAAAGAAACCACTTTAAAGAGGTTGTTGCAAAATGCAACAGCTTTAAGAGAAATACTCTTAGATGGAATAAATATGTCTTTAATTGGTTCAAGAGCAGGCCCATTGTCTTTGATTGCCAACATGTCTTCCTCTTTGGTTATTCTTAGTCTTGCTCACACTGAAATAAGGGGTTCTTTAACAAATGACATACTCTGTTCATTTCCCAACCTTCAAAACCTCAATCTAGCTGGCAATCAAGACATGTTATTTCGTCTTTCCAAGTTGAGTTGTACCACTTCTCTTAGTATCTTGGACTTTTCAGATTGTGGTATCCAAGGGTCTATTTCTTCATCATTCTTTAATCTAAAATATCTCACTTCCTTGATTCTGAATGAAAATAGTCTCAATGGTTCAATCCCTTTATCACTCTCAAACCTTCATCATCTCACTCACCTGGACCTTTCATACAACTTTGCACTCAGTGGTCCACTTCCATCATCACTTTCAAACCTTCATCATCTTGTTTACTTGGATCTTTCATGGAATAATCTTAGTGGTCAAATCCCAAATGTGTTTGAGAGCCTACCCAACTTGCAAACTCTCTCTCTTGGGGGTAATAATTTGCAAGGGAAGTTGCCATCTTCATTATTTACCTTAACTCGACTCTCTCAATTGGATTGTTTTTCTAATCAAATTGAGGGGCCGCTTCCCGACCAAGTAGCCTTTTCAAATCTCACTCACTTATCCCTAAATGACAACTTGTTCAATGGGACAATTCCTGGGTGGGCTTTATCCTTGAAGTTTTTGAGATATTTGGGTTTATCAAATAACTGGTTCACAGGGCACATAAACACTGAAATCACATCTTATTCCTTGGAGAGTCTAGACTTGTGTGGCATCCACCAGGGCCATGGAAGCTACCAATTCTTGGAAGCATACACCATCTCATTGGTGATCTTCCACACCACAGCCTAAGAAAACTATCCCAAAAACATGGCCCCATA